>JANAVB010021800.1:8331144-8406144 GCA_029216955.1 Iris pallida | reverse complement strand
ATATATTTATATATATATATATATATATATATATATATATATATATATATATATATATATATATATATATATATATATATACATTTATATATATATAGATATGTGTAGATATATACATGTGTGTGTGTGGTCATACATATATGTGTGTGTGTGTGTATTTGTGAGTATAGAGAGGGGAAGGGAATGAGAATTAGATGTGGTGAGTGATATATATATATATTAGAGAGTTAGAGAGGGATTTTACAGAGATTTTTAGAGAGAAATAGAGGAGGAAATGAGGGAGTAAGAGGGTGAGAAGGAGGGAGAGAAAAGAAGAGCAGTAGACAGCAGCTAGGGTGGGGCCTAGGGAGCTGCTGCCCCCCCCCCCCAAACAGCAGTAGCAGCTGCAGCAGAATCAGCAACAGCAGTTAGCAGCAGTAGGAGCAGCAGAGCACCCCCAAACCGCCCCCCTTTTAGCCCCTAAGATCCCCACTAATTACCCATATATATGTATATATATACCCCTATATACTAGCTATATATACGCCTAATCAACCCACTAAATGGCCCCTAAAACTAGTCCTAAGAGAGTGTGGGAAATGGGTGTTTGAGAGTGTGTGTGAGTGGTTGTGTGAATTTTAGTGAAGTGGCGATTTTGAGTTCCGTGATTCGAAACGCGTCGAAACTTGGAGGAAACCTAGATAATGTGATTTAGATTTTGTGGGTAGGCTTCGGAGTCGGAATCGGGGTTACGTGTGGGCTTGGGGAGATGGTATCGCGCCGCACCATCCCGTATCTTAAAATATTCAAGATAACGGGTAAACGGGCGATACGGACCGTAAGATGGACTGGATGTCCACTTACCCTAGGAAACTTGGTAGGTAATGGTTGTATAGGCTAGTATCCTTCTACCCTAGGAAGCACGGAGTGGAATTCCTAAGGGAAAGCCTCTTGGCGTCAAGTTAGAACGGTTGAAGGGTAAATGTTAAGGGGGTAATCGGGTAAATTCGAGATACGAAGTTCGGGTTGTCGGATTGACTTGAAACTTGGGTGGTATGTTGGGTACACCCTACAAATGTCATATTTGAGCCGATTTTGACTCGGTTGACCCAGAGTTGACTTTTTACCTAAAAGTCAACCGTGAGTCAACACTTTGTCTAGATTTGACCAAATCCAAACCAGAGTTGACCAGTTGACCAAAAGTCAATTGTTGGTCAACATTTGACCAGTTTGACCTAGGGTTGACCTAGAGTTGACCAGAGTTGACCAGGGTTGACCAGTTGACCAAAAGTCAACTGTAGGCCAACTCTTGACCCCGTTTGACTTTCTTTGACTTGTTTTGACTTGCGATGACTGGTATGACCTAGAGTTGACTTGGTCTGACTTAGATTGACTTGATATAACTTGATTTGACCTATATTTGACTTGACAGGACTTAGTGTGACTCAGTGAGACCAAGTTTGACCTAGATTGCATATCATTCATTGTGAATCATTCTTAAACTTGTTTAAACCTAAATTAACATACTGTATCTCATATTTAGGTTTTTGATTACCGCTCTGAGCATTGATATACCCTACAGCTCAGGACAGCAGGCGAGTATATTCACTGATAGTTTTTATTGTCTTGATATATGCTATATCTGATTCAGTCGTAGTGTCTTACTTGATTCTCAGTCACGATAGTTCACGGACTAGTACACGTTGGATCATGACATGAGATGTTGTTCCTGGATTTCTAGGTATATTGGTACACTTTCTGTCTTGTTCCATGTACTTGTATAGACATCAATTTCTAAGGGGATTTGCTACCCTCTTACGGAATCACGTGCCATGACGTGTCATGTACAGATCCATTGTACTATTCGGGGATGGGGAATTATTAGGGGCTATGTGATCCAAGCCACCCTGTCACTATTTATGTGCTCGTGCCACTCTTCCCTCACGAAGGGTGTAGCGAGATCCTTTTGCCTTGTACTCGTTATCCAGGTTGGCCGGCATGACTTTCCGTTGAGGTCACCGCGGATTGTCGGGCCAAGTGGATAGCCTGTCCTGTCACTTATCCCAAGCCGATCACATATCGCTCTAATAATTCAAGTCACATTTTATATTTACTTTATCTTATCGTATATCCTGCTCTGTTCTACATTCAGTATTTTCTCACCATGCCATGATATACAGTTACTCACATGCTCTACTTGCCTTTACATTGTACCTTGATTTGGAGACTAAGTTCTGCTCGGGAGAAGAGTTACAGCCCCGGTCCTTGTTTGGTTTAAGGGTTGTAACTCGGCTTCCGAACGGTTCCCAAGTCTTCATATATCTTTGTCTTGTAGTTCATTATACTGTCTCTTATAGAATTTGTCAATTCACATGGAACTGCTGTTAGTGCTTGTACTTACTCATTTTCCTGACAGGATACCGTTATGATATATTACAGATGATTCTGAGTCGGACTGCTCGACCTATTATGGGCTCGAGTCAGATGGAGTAGCCTTGGATCGTGGCCTTATAGTAGAGCCACTAGATTTTGTACTTCCAAAGTAGTGTAGATTAGCTAGGTTTGACTGGACTGCGATCCAGCTAGCTTTATCAGACTGTAGCTTCTACATTATATTTTGATACCCTGTGATGTTGTATATATCTGGGCTTGTATTGGACTCTGGACTTATTTACTCTTTCATCTATCACATGTTCTCTTTCTGAGCTATCTACCTTAGTTTTATTCTATGATTGAGACTGTATTGATATGTCACCTCCATTCGGAGAGTATATACTGTACAGGTACCTTTATACTATTAGTCGTAGTATTTACAGGCGTTATATACAGCGTTCTACCGCCGATACTGCGGCGTAGGCTGGACGTACCCACGTGCTCGTGCCCCTCATAAGGGTACGGGTCGTGACACGTTTTTGTGGTGGCCCATGCAGGTTCAGTGTCGAATTAGTGCGATCTCGTAATAGTGCTCGACTTAGAGTACTAATTACGAGCCTGCAATTAGGACGTAGGACCTAGGACATGATAGGAGTTTCTCAATCACACCTAGGAATTTCTGATCTTTTAATTATCATGATTACTTCCCTTGTATTAAATTAACTGTCCTTCTTTGATAAATCTATTCATGTGCCATATTGATCTCTTTGTTTCAATTCGTCTCCAGGATGACGAAGACGCACCCGCAGGCCACCGGATCGAGTAGCTTGCCTGAGAGATCTGATCAGGCTGAGGAGGAGGTTCACGAGACTGCCCCCAGTGATTCTACTATCCCGGAGACCCCGGCAGTTGCACAGGGAGGTCTACTATCTCTACCCCAGAGGGTTTCAGTCGTCGTTCCGGAGATGCTGCCGCCACCACCACCGATACCGACGGATACACATCATAAGTTCCTTCACCTTCAGCAAATGATGGAGACACAGTGGGCCCCGGCAGAGGCGTCGTAGCGCCAGTCGGAGGCATCACACCGTCAGATCAAGATGCTGAGGTAGAGTATGGAAAACTCGTATCAGCTTGCACTGGTAGCAGTAGAGAGAGTGGCACCGGGTACGGTACAGGGCCCTACTGGCCAGCAGTCGTACCAACAGTAGTCCAGGCCGAGGACAGTATTAGACTTTAGGAAGATGAGCTCCAGGGACTTCACAGGCACAGAGGGCATCCTTTATGCAGACGACTGGCTAGAGGATGTACAGCGGAGCATGAAGCTGGCAGAGCTTCCTAGAGCACTTTAGGTTTCGGCCGCAGCCAGCCGATTCTTCGACATTGCGCTGACATGGTACCGCACGGATCCTCGTGTGTCGGTGAGAGGGCTGACATGGGAGAATTTCCGGAGGCTCTTCAAGGAAAAATTCTTCTCGGACGTGGCTCTTACAGCATTGGAGGGCCAGTTCGTGGGTCTAGTGCAGGGGAACTCGTCGGTGGATGAATATGCAGCTGAGTTCTTCCGCCTTAGCAGGTTCGCTCCTGATATGATCCAGGATGAGGGGCAGAAGGCTCGTAAGTTCTGCAGGGGACTTATTCATGCAGTGCGCACCCGCACCTTGGGTCGCCGTGACGCGACGTTCGATCAGATGTTGATGGACGCACAGATCACAGAGAAGGACTTCGGCCTCAGGCCGAAGTAGAACGGAGATGCTATGGGGGCGAGTTCCAGTACGGGATCGGCCAAGTGCCCCCACTTTCAGCATCAGCAGAGGCCATTCCAGCAGCAGCAGCCTCTGTTGCAGATTCAGCAGGCACCAGCGCGTGCCCAGCAGTACCAGGGACAGGGCCAAAGACCGGCTACTCCGTGCGGCTTCTGCGGAAAGTCGGGGCACACCAGGGAGGCTTGCAGGAAGAGGTTGGGCGTCTGTCTCTACTATGGGGCGCCCGATCACCAGCTGAGGGATTGCCGCTTTCGCGGAGTCAGAGGAGGCCAGGACAGAGAGCAGCCGGCTAGAGGACCAGCAGTTCAGCAGAGGGGTCCTCCACTTCAGACCCAGCAGCAGCGCTTTGTTCAGCACCAGAAGGGAGCACCCGTGGGCAGGGTGTTCGCTTTGGCAGCAGAGGAGGAGGCAGAGCCTGTGGGAGATATTGTAGCAGGTCATGTTCTCCTTGATTCATTCCCTGCTTTTGCCTTGTTTGATTCTGGGGCGACCCATAGTTTTGTGTCTGTTTCTTTTGCTCTGAGACACAATATCATTGCTGAATATATGGGTAGGACTTGCAAGATTATGACCGGGGGAGGCATTATCCTGGTTAATAATATTTGCAAGGGGCGGAGAGTCACTCTGAGAGGTCGGAACTTGAGTGCGTGTCTGCTCATAATGCTACCTACCGAGGTACGATATGGTACTTGGTATGGATTGGTTGAGCATGCACCATGCTAGCATTGATTGCAGAGGAGGCAGAGTTCTTTTTAGGATGCCGGGTGAGCCAGAGATCGAGTTTGCTCGAGGAGCAGCGGAGCCGGAGGCTGGATTCTGTGGAGCTTTGTTGGCGGGGTAGGATTTGCCACATCCGTTGATTGCTGAGTTCTCGGATGTCTTTCCCGGGGAGTTATCGGAGATGCCGCCAGACAGGGACATTGAGTTCTCTATAGACTTGGTGCCGGGTGCCGAGCCCATATCACAGCATGTCTATATGGTGAACAACAGCGAGTTGATAGAGCTGAAGAAGCAAGTCGACGAGCTGCAGGACAAGGGGTTCATCAGATCCAGTTCTTCGTCCTGGGGAGCGCCAGTCCTTTTTGTGCCGAAGAAGGACGGTACGTATCGCATGTGTATTGATTACCGGGCGTTCAACAACCTCACTATCAAAAATAGGTACCCTTTGCCGAGGATCGACGACTTGTTCGATCAGTTGAGTGGGGCAAAGGTCTTTTCGAAGATAGATTTGAGGTCCGGGTATCACCAGCTGAAGGTGAGGCGGGATGACATTCCCAAGACGGCATTTCGGACTCGGTACGGCCAGTAAGAGTTTACAGTGATGCCATTTGGGTTGACCAATGCTCCCGCGGTGTTCATAAACTTGATGAACACGGTATTCCATCAGTACCTTGACAAGTTCGTGGTGGTCTTCATAGATGATATCTTGATCTATTCGATGACTCAGGAGGAGCATGAGGAGCACTTGAGAGTTGTGTTACAGACTCTGAGGAGGGAGCAACTCTATGGGAAGCTTTCAAAGTATGAGTTCTTCTTAGACCAGGTAGAGTTCCTAGGTCATGTTATGACCGAGCACGGGATTTCAGTAGACCAGAGGAAGATTACGGCAGTGGAGTCTTGGTCTACGCCCAGTTCAGTTGCCAAGGTTCGGAGCTTTCTGGGTTTGGCTGGCTATTACCGGAAGTTCGTCCAGGACTTCTCGCGGATTGCAGAGCCGATGACTAGACTCACCAGGAAGGACATGGAGTTCGTCTGGACTGTTGAGTGTCAGGCTGCATTCGATGAGCTGAAGAGGAGGTTGACTTCAGCTCTGATCTTGACTTTGCCATCTGGGTCAGGAGGGTTCTCGATCTTCAGTGATGCTTCGGGGAAGGGTTTAGGGTGTGTTCTTCAGCATCACGGGAAGGTGATTGCCTATGCATCCAGGCAGTTACGTCCTCATGAGAAGAACTATCCTACTCATGATCTGGAGTTGGCCGCAGTTATTTTTGCTTTGAAGTTATGGAAGTATTACCTGTACGGAGAGCGAGTTGAGATCTTCACAGATCACAAGAGCTTGAAGTACGTGTTCACTCAGAAGGAGTTGAACATGCGGCAGAGGCGGTGGTTAGAGCTGATGAAAAACTTCGATATATCCTTGCAGTACCATCCGGGGAAGGCCAACGTAGTTGCAGATGCCTTGAGCAGGTATCCAGTTGCTATGTTCTTGACGACGGATCGTCATTTGTTGGCCGACCTGGATAGTTTGGGTATCGAGGTCATCATTTCGGGCGTGGAGATCCAGATGTGGGGTTTGCAGATTCAGTCTGAGCTGATGGATAGAGTCAGGTCAGCGTAGTATGATGATGTTGCCCTGAGGAGCATCAGGGAGCAGATGAGGACAGGCTTGCTTGACGATTTCTCTGTAGCCGAAGACGGGTCGTTGCGGCACGGTACTAGGATGTGCGTTCCACGTGGAGAGCTTCAGGAGGAGGTTCTTCAGGAGGCGCATCGCTCTCAGTATTCTATGCATCCTGGGGCCAACAAGATGTATAGAGACCTGAGAGAGCACGTATGGTGGTATGGCATGAAGCGCGAGGTAGCTCAGTTTGTATCTCGTTGCCTTATGTGTCAGCAGGTGAAGGCCGAGAGGCAGAGACCAGGTGGATTGCTACAGCCGCTACCCATTTCCGAGTGGAAGTGGGAGCACATCACCATGGACTTTGTATCTGGACTTCCACGATCGCCAGGAGGGAAGGACGCGGTTTGGGTCATCGTTGATAGATTAACCAAATCGGCCCACTTTTTGCCTTTTAAAGTGGGTTTGTCTACGGAGAGGCTGGCTGAGCTGTATGTTCGTCAGATCGTGAGATTGTACGGAGTTCCGGTGAGCATAGTTTCAGATCGGGATAGCCGATTTACTTCTCACTTCTGGAGGAGTTTGCAGGCTAGCTTGGGCACCTCGCTTAAGTTTAGTACTGCTTATCATCCTCAGACAGACGGGCAGTCGGAGAGGACCATCCAGACTTTGGAGGATATGCTTCGCACATGTGTGCTAGATCTCGGGGGTTCTTGGGAGGACCATCTTCACCTGGTAGAGTTTGCTTACAACAATAGCTACCAGGCCAGCATAAAGATGTCACCATTTGAGGCTCTATATGGACGGAGATGCCGTACTCTTTTGTCTTGGGACGATGTCGGCGAGCGGGCGCTTCTTGGGCCGGAGATGGTTGTGGATGCGGCCGAGAAGGTCAGGATGATTAGAGACAGACTTCGGGTGGCTCAGGATAGGCAGCGACATTGGGCCGATAGTCACCGGAGACCGTTATAGTTCGAGGTTAGTTTCAGTTCTTGTCGTGTTTGTTGTGATTGTTTGTTAGTTGTGTGTTGAGTTTTTATCTTGTGTCTAGGTTGGTGACATGGTATTTTTGAGGATATCCTCGACACGTGGCACTATTCGTTTTGGCGGCGGTGGGCTCAGTCCGCGCTACATCGGACCTTTCACCATCTTAGAGAGGATCGGTACAGTAGACTACCGACTTGACTTGCCTACTAGGCTCGAGGGAGTGCACAACGTGTTTCTTGTATCTCAGCTGAGGCGGTACGTGGCAGATCCTAGCCATGTATTGTACCATTCAGCGATACAGGTGGGACCTACTCTCAGCTATCCAGAACAGCCGGTGGAGATTCTGGATCGCAGGGAGAAGGTGCTCCGGAACCAGGTCATACCCTTGGTTCGGGTTGCATGGAGACATCACTCTCCAGGTGAGTCTACCTGGGAGAGCTAGGACGACATGCAGGAGCATTTCCCTTATCTTTTTGCGCCCTGAGGTATAAATCTATTTCCTTTATATAGATACATATGTGTGTGTGTCTATATATATATATATATATATATACATTTATATATATGTAGATATGTGTAGATATATACATGTGTGTGTGTGTGTGTGTATTTGTGAGTATAGAGAGGGGAAGGGAATGAGAATTAGATGTGGTGAGTGATATATATATATATATATATTAGAGAGTTAGAGAGGGATTTTAGAGAGATTTTTAGAGAGAAATAGAGGAGGAAATGAGGGAGTAAGTGGGTGAGAAGGAGGGAGATAAAAGAAGAGCAGTAGGCAGCAGCTAGGGTTGGCCTAGGGAGCTGCTGCCCCCCCCCAAACAGCAGCAGCAGCTGCAGCAGAATCAGCAGCAGCAGTAGGAGCAGTTAGCAGCAGTAGGAGCAGCAGAGCACCCCCAAACCACCCCCCTTTTAGCCCCTAAGATCCCCACTATATACCCATATATATATGTATATATATACCCCTATATACTAGCTATATATATGCCTAATCAACCCACTAAATGGCCCCTAAAACTAGTCCTAAGAGAGTGTGGGAAATTGGTGTTTGAGAGTGTGTGTGAGTGGTTGTGTGAGTTTTAGTGAAGTGGCGATTTTGAGTTCCGTGATTCGAAATGCGTCGAAACTTGGAGGGAACCTAGATAATGTGATTTAGATTTTGTGGGTAGGCTTCGGAGTCGGAATCGGAGTTGCGTGTGGGCTTGGGGAGATGGTATCGCGCCGCACCATCCCGTATCTTGAAATATTCAAGACAACGGGTAAACGGGCAATACGGACAGTAAGATGGACTGGATGTCCACTTACCCTAGGAAACTTGGTAGGTAATGGTTGTATAGGCTAGTACCCTACTACCCTAGGAAGCACGGAGTGGAATTCCTAAGTGAAAGTCACTTGGCGTAAAGTTAGAACGGTTTAAGGGTAAATGTTAAGGGGGTAATCAGGTAAATTCGAGATACGGAGTTCGGGTAGTCGGATTGACTTGAAACTTGGGTGGCATGTTGGGTACACCCTACAAATATCATATTTGAGCCAATTTTGGCTCGGTTGACCCAGAGTTGACTTTTTACCCAAAAGTCAACCGTGAGTCAATACTTTGTCTAGATTTGACCAAATCTAAACTAGAGTTGACCAGTTGACCAAAAGTCAACTGTTGGTCAATATTTGACCAGTTTGACCTAGGCTTGACCTAGAGTTGACCAGAGTTGACCAGGGTTGACCAGTTGACCAAAAGTCAACTGTAGGCCAACTCTTGACCCCGTTTGACTTTCTTCGACTTGTTTTGACTTGCGATGACTGGTATGACCTAGAGTTGACTTGGTCTGACTTAGATTGACTTAATATAACTTGATTTGACCTAGATTTGACTTGACAGGACTTAGTGTGACTCAGTGAGACCTAGTTTGACCTAGATTGTATATTATTTATTGTGAATCATTCTTAAACTTGTTTGAACCTAAATTAACATACAGTATCTCATATTTAGGTTTCTGATTACCGCTCTAAGCATTGATATACCCTACAGCTAAGGACAGCAGGCGAGTACATTAACTGATAGTTTTTATTGTCTTGATATCTGCTATATCCGATTCAGTCATAGTGTCTTACTTGATTCTCAGTCACGATAGTTCACGGACTAGTACACGTTGGATCATGACATGAGATGTTGTTCCTAGATTTCTGGGTATATTGGTACACTTCCTGTCTTGTTCCATGTACTTGTATAGACACCAATTTCTAAGGAGATTTGTTACCCTCTTACGGAATCACGTGCCATGACGTTTCATGTCCAGATCTATTGTACTATTCGGGGATGGGGAATTATTAGGGGCTATGTGATCCAAGCCACCCTGTCACTATTCATGTGCTCGTGCCACTCTTCCCTCACGAAGGGTGTAGCGAGATCTTTTTGCCTTGTGCTCGTTATCTAGGTTGGCCGGCATGATTTTTTGTTGAGGTCACCGCGGATTGCCGGGCCAAGTGGATATCCTGTCCTGTCACTTATCCCAAGCCGATCACATATCGCTCTAATAATTCAAGTCACATTTTATATTTACTTTATCTTATCGTATATCCTGCTCTGTTCTACATTCAGTATTTTCTCACCATACCATGATATATAGTTACTCACATGCTCTACTTGCCTTTATATTGTACCTTGATTTGGAGACTAAGTTCTGCTCGGGAGAAGATTTACAGCCTCGGTCCTTGTTTGGTTTAAGAGTTGTAACTCGGCTTCCGAACGGTTCCCAAGTCTTCATATATCTTTATCTTGTAGTTTATTATACTGTCTCTTATAGAATTTGTCAATTCACATGGAACTGCTGTTAGTGCTTGTACTTGCTCATTTTTCTGACAGGATACCGTTATGATATATTACAGATGATTCTGAGTCGGACTGCTCGACCTATTATGGGCTCGAGTCAGATGGAGTAGCCTTGGATCGTGGCCTTATAGTAGAGCCACTAGATTTTGTACTTCCAGAGTAGTGTAGATTAGCTAGGTTTGACTGGACTGCGATCCAGCTAGCTTTATCAGACTGTAGCTTCTATATTATATTTTGAGACCCTGTGATGTTGTATATATCTAGGCTTGTATTAGACTCTGGACTTATTTACTCTTTCATCTATCACATGTTCTCTTTCTGAGCTATCTACCTTAGTTTTATTCTGTGATTGAGACTGTATTGATATGTCACCTCCATTCGAAGAGTATATACTGTACAGGTACCTTTATACTGTTAGTCGTAGTATTTACAGGCATTATATACAGCGTTCTACCGCCGATACTGCGGCGTAGGCTGGACGTACCCACGTGCTCGTGCCCCTCATAAGGGTGCGGGTCGTGACACCACCTTTAAACCTTTCTTGTGACTAATTTTTAGTAATACAAACTTCTTAAAATCGCTTATTTACCATTTAGGATGGTCAATGGTGAACTGTGACCAATTAGAAATTGGAGTATGGTAATAGCACATTTTGCATAAAAATGAAAGGCTTCAGTTCAGCTACAAATGAAGGCAAACAAAGCTACATGCCTAAACCAAAAGGGCAAGGAAGAACAAGAAGAGAAATATACATACTCTAACTCCACCATGTACACCAGTTGAGTAGAGTTTTTTTGGAACTTGACCATCCAATTCATTGTTGTTCAATAACCTGCGTAGAAGGTGAATGATAGTAGATTATGTTAAACATATAAAGATGTTCATATGTAACCGAGACATAAGTGTTAGCCAAACCGGAAGCATGCTTCACCAGAAATGCATATATCCAATTTATCTATTTGTCAGCAACATGGTTTCCCTTATAAATAATGACATACCATATGAATAGATGGGAGACCAGGCTCATGTAAGCAATACATAGACCATCCCAACGCATGATTGATGCCATTCAAAAGTGATCTAAAAGTTTAAAACATCTATGGTTGAATTTTTTTTATGGTTTCAGTAGTACTATCTCATCCATCAAATTAGCTCTATTTTTTATTGCTGAATAAGTATAATCTTCTTACGTATGTGTGTGTGTGTGTGTGTGTGTGTGTGTGTGTGTGTGTGTGTGTGTGTGTGTGTGTGTGTGTGTGTGTGTGTTCATGTATCTTCGTTCTTTTTTATTTTGTAGAAATAGATAATCAACTAAAAGATAATTCTATAGGATCATATAATAGAAAGTATTGTAAACACCAAATCTAGCCATACTATGCTATATTGACATTTCAATGAAACATGACTATGAGTTGTCATTCTTTGCATGCCTTGACCAAAATCTGCAACTACTAGTCACTGATTCCTTTTATTTTTCTTAAATGTGACATGATAGAGTATACTAGAAATCACAAGATAACAAATGAGTTATTAAAAAAAGAACAAAATCACGATACGAGATTATTTGGTTTCTGATTACATGATTCATCATTCCTTGGAGAATCCTATAAGAATCCATAGTAGTGCCAAGAATTGTATGGTACCAGAACTTCAATGGTTCAACCTCCAATTCACCTTATTAAAGCGAAATTGTTCAATCATACTGAAGCAAATTTTAATATTGTCGGTACATTCAAAAGACTTGAAAACAGTACCTTAGCTTTTCTAGCAGATCCTTAAGGTTCAACTTCCTATTTTTCTCATGAGATTACAAGAATGACAACCTTTAGCAGTTCAACGCACGCCACAGGAATGTAAAATGATATTTATATCATGTAGCTTGAAAATCGAGTTCCTACTACTGAACTACTTGGAGGTCCGTATGTAGTTTTTGAAACACAAAATTAATGCCAATGACAAACAGAAAAATATGAAAAACTACAGATACCAAATGTACACATTTACTTCAGATTAGTTTACCTTTATAGCTCTATCAAGAAAAATCCCTTTCGGAATAAGATTTGTATAATCAAGTAGCCGCCTCACATTTTCAATATCACTTTCAATTATGTCAGCTACACCAGGGTATTGTATTTTCACTGCAACCTCTAAACCATCTTTCATGACAGCTCAGTGGACCTATCGAAAAGGTAAGATGACCTTTAATTATATACAGCTAAAAGAAATTAAGACAGCTCAGGAGAATTGGAAAGATTTGCAGAAAACATTAAGGATGACATTTAATCGAAACATCTATTTGAGACACTAAAAGAACAACTATAACATTGTCCAAAGTTCCATATTCATGCTATGTAAGCTATCATCTATCAAACAGCACTCTAGATTAAGAGAGTCCACAGAAAAGGTTGGCCTAACTTACGAGTGATTTTCAACCTCGCAATTCAACCTGCTTAGCGCCGCCACAAATCTGGTCAAGAAAACTTTGGGTAGGAGATCTTTCTATACATATTGGAAAAATAGAAATATGTAATCCTCAACTCTCAACACAAACCTGGAGTTTTGGTGTAAAGGCAGGGCCTTTAACATGGTTTCGGAGCAGCCTATGTTTAAATCTTATCTGACATGACAATTTAAGCAGATTATATAGAAAATTATACCATTGGGTTAATCCAGCTCTGAACCCAAAATGGACTTTCGATTGCAGGGGCATATTTGAACAATTTAAATATTTTACCCTCAACTCTCTAGTTTTGGTGTAATGGTAGGACTTTAACATCAGACAAGGCAAGTCGGCATGTATTTGTTGATCATGTAGAGTAAAGAGAAAGGTCAAGGAAAAAAAAAGACCTCCTAAACTAAGCAAGAATATGGATAACTAGGGGAAATGGAAAATTTAGAAAGAGGCTTTGAATATTTGTCTCCAAGCATGATAATAGCTGGTCCAACGAAGTGTTGTCTGGATCGTGGTTCTCTTAAGAGGGTTGTGTGTATTGTGTCTCCTACGAAAGATTTCATAAGAATACTACAATGACCGACTACTATATGCTTTATTTTAACAATTAGCACCACATAAAATTATATACGGACGTGAAATTTGAAGAAGGTTAACTTTAATCCAGTGCGATCAGGTGAATCTGGATTTATAAGTCCATTGCTTTCAATACGAGCCATCTATGATACCTACTACACTAACTGGTAGAAAACCCTATAATGGTAAGTATGCAAGCAGATCCAGAGTAAAGTAAATCCAATAACTTATATATGTTTATTAATTAGCTACCCGGAGGGTATAAGCACAGCATACATGCATGCTTCTACATCCTTCTCATTGAATCTATTATTATGCAAATGGTCTAATTAACACAGAAGCAATATTTTATGATCCTTTTAATGAAGTGTAGATCCCCCATACTATGAGGATAGCTCGTTCAGTTATTCAAGCATGTCAAAAGGTCCATACTATGAACTGAGCCTTACGAATACATGAAAATCCCGATACCGAAAACATTTTCCTTCCCCTATTTGCGAAGCACTTTCACAATTTAAGAAATCCATGATGAGATAAGCTTTAAGTGTACAGCATATCCTACTTTCAGGAAATAACCTCTGAACACCATAGAAAAAATATATAGAATTGAGGGAGAAGCCATACCTTCTTCTTCAATCGGACTTTTTGGGGGGATGAGATTTTTTGGGGAGATTGCTACTTTTAAAAGCAAGGCGCGCGGTTCTGCCTGTGAAAAAAAAGGGGAATCAGTTTTTTTCCGTGGACAAAAGGGGGAAAATATGCAATTTGGTTTTAAGAGCACGACGCTTTGTTTTATTATTATTATTATTATTATTATTATTAATATCAAAGAACTCATAATTTGCATTGTCATAAAGTGAACCAACAAAACAAATTGCTACCATGATCTCTACAAGCATGCATCATCAGAGGCATTCTTCCCCAAGTTAAGCATCAAGAGCATCAATCATTCATATCTATACAACAAACTTAAGAGCTACAAAATGAATCAATTTCAGTCAAGATCCAGCATTTGTACCGTGGACGGCTTTGAAGTCGGGGTGCAGCAGCCCGAGCTCGTCCCGGGCCTCCAGCGGGCTGCTCGTCTCGTTCCGGATGCGCCTCACCCACCGGCTCGCCAGCGACCTGTGCTCGAACCCATACATCTGCAGGACCTGGTTGTCCCCGAAGTTGAACGAGCGGTCCATCTGCTTCAGGCACCTTTCGACGGGGTAGTCCCCGAACTTGCTGCACGGCGCATTGTTGATTTCATGGAGAAAATGGGAGGGCTCCTATCGGATGTTTTATTTCTATGGGAAAGGGGTTGGGGGTGATTGTATTTATGGAGAATTTGGTTTTTAAATCCTGTTAGGACTTGGTAAGTATTGACCTAAAATTTTGCTATACTTAATTAACAGTAAGGACTAGGTCAATATTTGACACACACAAAAATACTCAAAACCTGTTATGCAATGAAATCAGAATATTTGACGTTATTTATATTAAAAATATCCGGTTATGCAATGCAATGCAATCAGAATTTTATACTAAAAAATTTTTATACTCAAATTTTCTGCCAAATGCAATCAGAATTTTCTGCCTAATGCAATCAGAATATTTAGGATTTTTAGGATTTATTTTATATTTTTTTAATTAACAGTAAGGACTAGGCCAATATTTTAAGAAAATATTTTGTACCGTGGACGGCTTTGAAGTCGGGGTGCACAAAATCAGTTAGGATTGTGATATTTGATGTGAAAATTTTTGGTATAGTCAAATCTTGTTACAATTTAAATGGTAATGTCAAAATAGTATCAATATAGGATATATTTTTTATTTAACTTTTTTAAATTTATTTAAAGTTTTTGTTACAAGAAATAAATTTTATATTTAAAGTTTTTGTTACAAGAAATAAATTTCCCAGAATCACCCCATTTATGGGTATTCCCAGAATCACCCATTTATGGGCTATCCATGTATCATCCCTTGTGGGCCTTTGCATGGAATTATAACATAACCTGGCTGGATCCTTTTGTATTGATTGGGGGTACGGGGGAGTAGAAGTAAACATGTGAATAATATCCAAGTAGTGTAGTTCCCAGAATCACTCCATAGTATAGTTTCCAGAATCTTCTATGCCATTCACATGTTTATATTTTACTCTGACTCACTAGCCACAGTTAGCTCTCTATTTACAGTATATATATTTCCATTACAGTTCCTCTGTTTACATTCCATATTTCATTCAGTTTCATGTATCTTACTCTACTGTATGTCTATATTTTCTAACCTGCTATGAACTGTTGAGATGTATTGTGCTCGCTCCTGTCCTGACTGGACCTGTTGAAAATATTACAGAGGACGAGGAGGAGGCTGGTGTGGATACCTATTACGGTGCTACTTTAGATGAGTGCCTGGACCTGGACCAGCAGCAGGTCCCACTAGTTGTAGATGACACACCCTTAGACTAGGATGTTTTCATTTACAGTATTCTATGGATGATTGTACTTATTGATACTTGGGATCTGAGATTATGTATTTTATCTTAGACACTTAGACTCTCTGATGTACTTGGGATTTTCTTTTATTTCAGCAGTTTCTTTTATCTATCTATCTGCTATCTTATCATCTGCCTTAGTTGTGGTTGAGTTTACTTTCTGCTATGTCACCCCCATTCAGGGAGTATAAACTGTTTAAGCTTTATATTGTTAGATGTTGTGACCTAGGACAACGTTCTACCGCCGACACTGCGGCGTAGGCTGGACGTACCCACTTCTCGTGCCCTTACTCTAGGGTGCGGGTCGTGACACGTTTTTAGTGGTGGCCTATGCAGGTCTAGACTAGAAGTGTAGTGGTATTCGAACTAGAGTATCACTACAGCCTGCAGTAGGATATAGGACATTAATTTTTAAGGTACTCAATCACATTAGGAAAAATTCTTTTTATTGCCATCTAAATCCTTATTGTCAGCTGATCCTTTGAATTTTAATTGTCTGCCTTTGTCATATCGCTTATTTCTCAGAAATTGATACTCTTGTTTGGTCTATCTTCAGGATGGTAGAGACTCGGTCACAGCGTATCATTCATGGAGATGCTACAGAGGGATCTGCTACCTCTCAGCCAGTTCAGCAGAGACAGGAGACTGCAGCTCTTGCCACCTCTGTTCGTATTGAGGCTCCAGCAGCAGCAGCAGGGAGTATGCCTCCACCGACTCGGAGACAGGACCCAGTCATCGCAAAGGAGACCTTCCAGCAGCAGCCACCTGTGGGGACAGTTGACGCCGTTCAGCTGTTGGCCTTCTTCCGGCAGTACATGGAGGGTCAGCAGATCCAGCAGCAGAGGCACACGGCAGAGCTCACTCGAGGCATTGAGCTGGCAGTGACTGCAGTGGAGAGAGTCCTAGCTCAGCCAGCGGCAGCCCTGCAGCCGCACCAGCCACGGGAGAAGGGCATCCAAGATTTCCAGAAGATGCACCCTAGAGACTTCCGGGGGACAGAGGGGATCTTGTATGCCGATGAGGGGATCGAGCATATGGAGGAGATTTTCAGATTGGCTGAGATCCCGACGAGGTTCCAGATAGAGGCAACGGCCAGCATGATGCAGGATCTGGCCCGTACCTGGTACCAGACCGACCCGAGGGTTGGCACAGCAGGACAGACTTGGACAGCATTCAAGAAGCTGTTCAAGGAGAAGTTCTTTCCAGACGCAGCACTGGGAGCCCTCGAGACCCAGTTCGAGGCCCTAGTCCAGGGGAGCCTGTCCGTAGAGGAGTACGCAGGAGAGTTCTGCCGTCTGAACAGATTTATGGAGGACTTGTCAGAGACGACAAAGGCCGAGAGGTTCCGGAAGGTCTTGGTAAAGGAGGTCAAATCCTACACCAAAAATGCCCGCAGTGCTACATTTGAGGAGATCCTGGTGGACGCACTAGCTGCAGAGGATGATCTTGAGCTTAGGCTCAAGAGGGGACGAGACCCCCAGGGAGGCAGCAGTAGCGGAGGATCGGCTAAGAGGCCGCACTTTCAGCAGCAGCACCAGCAGCACCACCAGCAGCAGAGGTTCCAGCCGCAGCAGTTTCAGCAGCCGAGGCACCAGCCAGTGCAGCACCAGCAGCAGAGGGTGCAGCAGCAGGTACCGAGGCAGCAGGCCACCACCTGTGCTTATTGCAAGAAGCCAGGGCACGGGTGGAACGAGTGTAGGAAGAGGCTGGGCAAGTGCCTGGTATGTGGCTCAGGAGATCACCAGATAAGGGAGAGTACCTTGACCACGGGACGAACAGCTCAGGAAGGAGGAGCCAGGGCAGCAGCAGGCCAGCAGAGGGGACCAGCCCTGCCAACCCAGCAGCAGAGATTTGTTCAGCACCAGCAGCAGGCCAGGGGAGGCCAGCCGGGGCGAGCTTTCGCCATGGCGGCTGAGGATACAGAGGTGATAGGAGAGCTGATTGCAGGTTCGATTCTCCTCGACTCCAGTCCAGCTTTTGCATTATTCGATTTTGGTACTTCACATAGTTTTATATCAGTATCTTTTATGATTAGACACGGTATCATAGCTGAATCGTTGCCTAGGACTTACAAGATCATGACCGGGGGTGGCATTATCCTCGTACGTGATGTTTGTAAGGGTCGAAGAGTTGTTTTGGAAGGCCGTAAGTTGGAGGTGAGCCTTCTCGTAATGCCATTGCCGAACTACGATATAGTACTCGGCATGGATTGGTTGAGCAGGCACCACGCCAGCATTGATTGCATAGGGGGTAGAGTTTTCTTCAGAGCGCCGGGGGAGCCAGAGTTCGAGTACTCCTGACGTCAGGCGGAGCAGAGTAGCGGAGTTTTCTGCGGAGTCTCGGTTGAGGAGCAGGCGATTCCACACCCCTTGATAGCAGAGTATATAGATGTTTTCCCAGAGGAGTTGCCAGGATTGCCACCAGATAGAGACATAGAGTTCTCGATAGACTTGGTTCCAGGAGCGGAACCCATCTCTCAGTATGTCTATCGGGTGAACAACAGCGAGCTGGTGGAGCTGAAGAAGCAAGTGGATGAGCTGCAGGACAAGGGCTTCATCCGCTCGAGTTCGTCGCCATGGGGTGCACCAGTGTTGTTTGTGCCGAAGAAGGATGGGTCAGTACGGATGTGTATTGACTATAAGGCACTCAACAACCTCACGATTAAGAACAAATACCCACTGCCGCGGATCGACGATCTTTTTGACCAGTTGAGCGGAGCTCGGGTATTTTCCAAGATTGATCTGAGGTCGGGATATCACCAGGTGAAGGTGAAGGGGGATGATATTCCCAAGACCGCTTTCAGGATGCGGTACGGGCAGTTTGAGTTTTTGGTTATGCCGTTTGGGCTAACCAATACACCAGCAGTGTTTATGAACCTAATGAACAAGGTGTTCCACCAGTATCTGGATCAGTTTGTGGTGGTGTTTATTGACGATATCTTGATATATTCTAAGACTGATGAGGAGCACGAGGAGCATCTGCGAATAGTGCTGGAGACTCTCAGGAGGGAGCAGCTTTATGGAAAACTCTCCAAGTGTGAGTTTTTCTTGGACCGGGTAGACTTTTTAGGGCATGTGGTGACTGGAGATGGTATCTCAGTTGACCCCAAGAAGATTATAGCAGTTGAGGCATGGGCAGCGCCGACTTCAGTTGCAGAGATCAGGAATTTCCTAGGGCTGCAGGATATTATCGGAGATTTGTACAGGATTTTTTCCGGGTTGCAGAGCTGTTGACTCGGTTGACCCGGAAGGATGCTGAGTATGTTTGGTCAGAGGAGTGTCAGGCTGCTTTTGATGAGTTGAAAAAGCGGCTTACGACAGCTCCGATTCTGACATTGCCTTCAGGATCAGGTGGTTTCACTATTTATAGTGACGCTTCAGAGAAGGGGCTGGGTTGCGTCTTACAGCAGCATGGAAAGGTGATTGCCTATGCTTCCAGGTAATTACGTCCCCATAAGAAGAACTACCCTACCCACGACCTGGAGCTGGCAGCGGTTATATTTGCTTTGAAGTTGTGGAAGCATTATCGGTATGGGGAGAGGGTGGAGATCTTTACAGATCACAAGAGCTTAAAGTATGTGTTTACTCAGAAGGAGTTGAACATGAGGCAGCATAGATGGCTAGAGTTGATGAAGGACTTTGACATCCTACTTCAGTATCACCCAGGGAAGGCCAATATGGTTGTCGATGCCTTGAGTAGGTATCCGACAGCCATGTCTTTGACCATGGATCGACATTTGCTTGCGGACTTGGAGAGCCTTGGGATTGAGGTGATCGTGCCCGGGGTACAGATGCAGTTATGGGGTATGCAGATTCAGTCAGACTTGGTGGAGAGGATCAAGGCGACTCAGTTTGAGGACGTTGCTCTGCGGTGTCTCCGAGAGAAGGTTCAAGCAGGATTGTTGGAGGGCGAGTTTTCTCTTGCAGATGATGGTGCCTTGAGGCACGGTTCCAGATTATATGTGCCCAGCGGAGAGCTCAGGGAGCAGGTTATGCAGGAGGCCCACAGATCTCAGTACTCTATATACCCTGGTGCCAACAAGATATACTGAGACCTGAGGGAGCATGTTTGGTGGTCCGGGATGAAGCGGGAGGTGGCTCGCTTCGTAGCTAGGTGCTTGATCTGTCAGCAGGTCAAGGCAGAGAGGCAGAGGCCCGGTGGATTATTGCAGCCGCTGCCCATTCCTGAGTGGGAATGGGAGCATATCACTATGGACTTCGTATCAGGATTGTCGCGTACACCAGGAGGAAAAGATGCGATTTGGGTCATCGTTGACAGGTTGACCAAATCGGCCCACTTTTTGCCATTCAAGGTGGGTACGTCTACAGAGAGGCTTGCGGAGATGTATATGCGGCAGATAGTCAGGATTCACGGAGTTCCGGTCAGCATCGTCTCAGATCGGGATAGTCGCTTTACTTCCAATTTCTGGAGGAGTCTGCAGACTAGCTTGGGCACTCAGCTCAAGTTTAGTACCGTATACCACCCCCAGACGGACGGACAGTCAGAGAGGACTATTCAGACACATGAGGATATGTTACGGACGTGAGTCTTGGACTTCGGAGGCTCCTGGAGGAATTATCTTCATTTGGTGGAGTTTGCTTACAACAACAGTTTCCAGGCCAGCATTGAGATGTCACCTTTCGAGGCTCTGTACGAGCGTAGGTACCGTACACCCTTATCTTGGGATGATGTTGGTGAGCGAGCTTTACTGGGGCCAGAGATGGTTATTGATGCAGCCGAGAAGGTGAAGCTCATCAGGGACAGACTTCGCGTGGCGCAGGATAGACATCGGCACTGGGCCGATAGCCACCGGAGGCCCTTGGAGTTTGAGGTACAGATTATAGTAGAATTAGATTTAGGTTTGATTGTTGTGTTTTATTAATCATGTTTGTTTATTATAATTAATTGAGACCTTGCTTGTGATTAGGTCGGAGACTAGGTTTTCTTGAGGATATCTCTGACTCGTGGTACGATACGTTTTGGTGGAGGCGGGAAGCTTAGCCCGCGCTTCATCTGCCCTTTCATTATCAGCGGGAGAGTCGGTGACGTGGCATACAGGCTAACTTGCCACCTACACTTGTGGGGGTCCACAACGTATTCCATGTATCACAATTGAGATGGTACGTGGCTGACCCTAGCCATGTGCTCGATCATTCAGAGATTGAGGTTGGGCCTTCTCTCAGCTATCCAGAGCAGCCAGTGGAGATTCTGGATCGACGGGAGAAGGTTCTGAGGAACCAGGTGATACCCTTGGTACGCGTCGCATGGAGGCATCATTGTCCAGGAGAGTCTACCTGGGAGCGGGAGGATGAGATGCGCGAGCGTTACCCATATCTTTTTGGACCGTGAGGTATACTTTCTATCCTTCTCATCAGTTGCATTTCGCCTTTCAATTTCGAGGACGAAATTCTTTTAAGGAGGATAGATTTGTCACTACCACATTTTTAGTTTGAGGGTATTTTTATTATTTTTGGGGTTATTTGAATTTATTATAATTTATTTGAATTTATGGGAATTTTTAGAATTTATTTTGGAATTGTTTGAATGAGGGTTGACTAGGTTGACTTTGACTAGCAATGACCATGGTAGACTAACCTAGGAGCTAACCCTAGTTGAGTTTGGACTTGGTTAGGTTATGCACCCTAGTTAGACTAGAGTTGACCCATGGTATGGTTATTTGACTTAAGTTAGTTCATTTAAGTCATAAGCCATGACTTGTGATTAAACATTAAATCAATAACTAGCCATAGAGGCCCAAAGCCCATTAACTAATGCCTAACTCTAATCCTAACACTATTTTTCCAGCCATTACACCCATTGGGAAACCCCCTCCTATAAATATTCTCCTCCATTTAGGGCTAGCCTCATTAGGAAAGAGGAAGTTTAGAAAGAGGTATTTTCCCTACTTCAAAAATCCCTAAAAAATCCATTTTAACTCTTTTTTAATCCAAACAAATTGCAATAGGTTCTAATTGATGTTTTCTTGCTGTTGGAATTGGTTATTCTTAATTTTCTACCAATTTGAAGGAGTTTGGTGGCTTTTGGGAATCCTCATTCAAAGGGTTTTTGTGTTGGAGAACACCATAGGTAAAATCCTAATCCACCTATTTAAATTTGGTTTTAATTGCATGGATGCCTAGCCCTAAGTATCCTGACCTTGTAGGAATAGGATTTGTAGAAATTTGTGTCCTGTACGTGTCCGTATCGGACACGTATCAGTGATGGCCATAGGTGTTTGACGAAATATCTTAATGGACATTTCGTTCTGTTTTTGTAAAACTAATTGATTGGAAAAATGTATTTTTGTGTCGCTTACACATTTCTTTTGCTCTTAGCTTGAATCGAGTTTGTGTCGTGTCGTTTTGACAATCGTGCACGCGTTCTCGGACACGCGTGCGCGGCCCAGGCGAGTCCCCTGCTGCTCGGGGCTTCTATAGGACACGACACGGCTTGGTTGGACACGAAACTTGGTGGACACTAGGGGGCATGCACTGACATCATGCCCCCAAAGTTTCATTGGGTTTTGTGGTCGGGTTGGAGAGAAATCAGTCGTGCACTAATTTTTTCATGTTCTGCACACAGTGTGTTTTTAGCCACTGATACGGCTCGACACAGCGGATACGGCGACACGAGGACACGATGCAGGGTGACACACACCTAGGTCTACCCTAGGCGCACCTACTGACACGAGCACGTGTCCCAGTTCGCGTCGTGTCGAGTGCACGACATGCGTGCACCTATGCACGACGCAGTGCCAAATTTCTGTGTCTCAGTGCACAGTTTCGAGCTTATTTGTTTTAGACACGTCGTGACGTATCGTGGTGGACACGAGGCATGTGGTAAGACACGTGCACATGTTGTATGTACATTGCCAACCATTAATAGCTTGTTTTAGTTTGAATTTGTTGATTAATTTTCCTTTTTCCTAATTTTTCTGATACCTATTTTCTTCACTGTTTTCCCAGTTTTTAACATGGATTTTGCCATACATTTTTAGCTAGTTTAATGCTATTATTTACCTGATTAACTAACTTGTTCTCCTATTAGTAATCTACATATATGCTAATTTTAGGGTGTTATTGGTGGTGTATTGATTCAATTTGGGGAATGTGAAAACTTTCAAGGAATTGATATTTTGTTTTCATGAAACCTAAGATTATGGGGATTCTAAAACTGATTTCCTGTTGCACAAACCTGAGTAGTGTAGGTTTTATGAACTGAAATCCTTCCTATTTAACTGAGTCGTTTTGATGCCGAAATCTGAGATGGGGGGGTGATGTGTGGTTGGACTGTTTTTATGAAACTGAGATATGTTAATCTGAATTGGGATGAACTGTTATGGTTCCTTTCTTTTTTTTGATATCTAAGTTCATATTAAATCTGAGATAGGTTAAATCTGAGTTTGTTTTGATATACAACTTGTGTATTGTATGGGGGGTTCTATGGGTTAATTTCTTTCCCTTTTTAACTGAATTAACAGGGTTTATGATAGGTGGTTTGGTTCCCTCACTGTGTTATAATTTTTTGAATCACACACACATTCTTGAACACCTGCACACACACACTCTTCACACATATGACACACTAGCCTACCCCCACCTTCCTGTCATCAGGACAGTCCCCTCTCTTACTCACTTTTTCCTCTCACACACACTCACACACACACACACAGTTTTATTTCACTCACCCTCTTCACTTCTTCACATGTACACTTCACATTCACTAACACTTGGCCTATGGCACACTCTCACATCACTCATGTACACACACACATAGCCCTCTTTATATCTCTCTCTCTCTCTCTCTCTCTCTCTATATATATATATATATATATATATATATATATATATATATATATATATATAAAATATATATATATATATATATACATATTTTTTTTTATATATATATATATACATATGTTAAATGCCATGTTACATATAGCTAATGTGTAGTGATGCATGCCCATATATATATAGTTAGTTTCTTTTATGTATTGTTCTTGAATGCCTAGTATAGATAACTTGAATATTGGGCAAGTGTGACTTATGAATGTGTGTGTTGGCTTGATTTGGGCTTGGATAGCCTTGAAGTGGTGTGTACTAGCTAGTGTAGGCTTGTGTGACCTAGTATAGACTAGTTTAGACTTGATAGCCTAATTTAGACTTGTTAGACCTAGTTTGACCTAGTTTGCCATAGTTGACCTAGTTTGACTTCTAGGGTTGACCAGAGTTGACCACGAGTTGACTTTGGCCTAGTTTGACCTAGATTCATGTAGAATGCATTGTAGTATTTTATTTTACCATTCTGGACTTGTTGTGACTTGTGCTGTTCTGAATAGGAGCCAGACACCCCTCCTCTGACAGTACTTTTCAGTTGGACACTCAGATACCAGGCGAGTACATTCTCTGATCATTTTATATCCTGTTAGAATTATTTTTCTGCTTTCGATTACTTTACTTGATGCTGTCACGTTGGTAACACGGATTAGTACTATATGGATCCATTTTTGAGATGTTATCTCCTCAGGGAGCATCGTATACTACATGTTCTGTGCATTTCACTTACATGGTGTATCACTATGCTTCACGATTCTTCGATCACTTGTGACATGTACTCTCATGATCACAGAGTCTTCCCAGAATCACCCTATTTATGGGCATTCCCAGAATTACCCATTTATGGGCTATCCATGTATCATCCCTTGTGGGCCTTTGCATGGAATCATAACATAACCTGGCTGGATCCTTGTGTATTGATTGGGGGTATGGGAGAGTAGAAGTAAACATGTGAATAATATCCAAGTAGTGTAGTTTCCAGAATCACTCCATAGTATAGTTCCCATAATCTCCTATGCCATTCACATGTTTATATTGTACTCTGACTCACTAGCCACAGTTAGCTCTCTATTTACAGTATATATATTTCCATTACAGTTCCTCTGTTTACATTCCATATTTCATTCAGTTTCCTATATCTTACTCTACTGCATGTCTATATTTTCTAACCTGCTATGAACTGTTGAGATGTATTGTGCTCGCTCCTGTCCTGACTGGACCTGTTAAAAATATTACAGAGGACGAGGAGGAGACTGGTATGGATACCTATTACGGTGCTACTTTAGATGACTGCCTGGACCTGGACCAGCAGCAGGTCCCACTAGCTGTGGATGACACACCCTTAGATTAGGATGTTTTCATTTACAGTATTCTATGGATGATTGTACTTATTGATACTTGGGATCTGGGATTATGTATTTTATCTTAGACACTTAGACTCTCTGATGTACTTGGGATTTCCTTTCATTTCAGCAGTTTCTTTTATCTATCTATCTGCTATCTTATCATCTGCCTTAGTTGTGGTTGAGTTTACTTTCTGCTATGTCACCCCCATTCGGGGAGTATAAACTGTTTAAGCTTTATATTGTTAGATGTTGTGACCTAGGACAGCGTTCTACCGCCGACACTGCGGCGTAGGCTGGACGTACCCACTTTTCGTGCCCTTACTCTAGGGTGCGGGTCGTGACACCTTATCACACATAACTTGTCTCTAAAATCATAATTTAATTTCAGTGACCACATTAAGTGACGACCAATAAAAACATGGTCATTAGATATTTTAATTGTGTGACGAACAATAACAGTTATCACAGAAACAAATTATGAGTGGCAACAAAAATTATTTGTCACAGAAATATCCCTTTCAGTGACAAGTTTTACACTTGTCACAGATTACTTGTCACGGAAACCCGAATTTCTTGTAGTGGTACACCAGGCGTCCTACCAGGCAAGACACCTTGCCATTTACTGTTTATTTATTTTAGCTCATATTTTATACATTATTCATTATTTTCGTTATACAAATAAACTGTGATACATGGCATAACCTGTTAGAACTTACTGTTCATTTATATTTCCTGCTATGTATTATTTTTCTTACACATTAAACCTAGATTTAAAGGACCACCTTTGTGTGTTGCATTCATTGTCCTTGATACGTTGTACTACGAAGTTGTGTTTTGCATGTAGAATACGGACATACGTGACTGGCTGGCCACCGGTACGTATAAGGCGTGCGATAGGAATAACCGCTAATAGAGGTTGTATGCTTAGTTTGACTTAGCGGTTATAGAGGTTTACTGTTGTGGATACAACATAGTAGGCATTGGACGGGGAGGACAATTCCTTAGCGTATGGGCTTCGACGCACTTTTCCTTATGACCCGGAAGCTCCGCTGGAGATACGGGGTTGATGACCCATGATTACTGACGGCCACTGGCATTCTGCGGAACGTTATGCTCTTGTTGATTGGGCCTCTAGTACCCCAATGGGTGACTATGCCGATCCCATTTAGCCAGGGCCCATGCGCAGGAAGGTTTGTTCTTAACTACATTTCACTTAGAACGGTTAGGCACCTTTATCCGTTAGGTATAAGTACTTTTGGTTTGGGTACTTGTATCTGACAGTGGTTTGGAACAATAACTTGTCACAGATTAGTTCGTCACATATTGTCCTTGTTTGGTTGTAGATGTGGGTTACTACTTCGATGAGAAGGTATTGAACCTTGTTGGGGTCCGGATACTATATTGGATTCATAGCATGGAAAGATACGTCACCGTGAATTAGTTTACCATCTCCTGTCCTTGTTTGGTTGGGGAATGGTAAGCTAGTTCAATAAGTGTGTATTGGACCATGTTATAACTCAATTAACTTATTTATTTGAGCAATATTTATTCAGTTTATATGGCATGATATTATTTGTCTTGTTACGTCCTTCTGAGGACCTGGTTATCTCGCCAGGTGTGTGCTCTTCTCTTTCGCAGGTGTTCTAGCTCTAGCCAAGATCATCGCTATTTCTTCGAGGATGATTGGACTTGGATCGTCTTCGCTCGCCAAACTCATTTCATTTTCCATGTATTTTTTTTTACTTGTTGGTAGTGGATTTGTCTCCGCCCAACATATTGTATCAAGACAATTCATTATCATTATATGATATCTTTTATTCATTTATTTTGTGTGGATGAGATTAGTTATGGTTCTACTACATTTTACAGCTTACGTATATTTATTATACGGCTGGCATGTCTACGTTCCTAGTCCTACATATTTTGGGACTGGGGCATTACACTTACTAGAAGCTTGGGCGCATATGTCTTCACTGGAAGATTGGGCGCATATGTCTTCATTGGTGGCTTGGGCGCATAAGGCTTCATTGGTGATTTGGGCGCATATGTCCAGTCAGCTTAAATTTTTATGCTTCTACACCAGTAATTTGGTCCCGGACAGGTGGAATGTTAGTAACCTCCATCGTTGCTCGGGGAACGGGTACTACCCCTCTTGAGTTTTCGTTTGGAGGAAGTCGCCAAACTGAACGGATACCATGTTTGCAGCCACAGTAACCTCTTCAAAATGCAGCGATAGAGCATTGGAGTTGATGAGGTTCTGGATTTACCGCTTTAATGTGAAGCACTCTTGTGTGGGGTGGTGGACATAGCGGTAGAAGTGACAATATTTTGGATCCTTAATCTCCGTCGCTCGAGGCTCGCGCTCTACATCATGGAGTCGGATACTACCCGCCTTCAGGAGCATGTCGAAGATAGCTTGACATAGCTATCTTCAAAAGAGTTTGCCATATCCTTGGGCCTCGAAACTTTCTCTTGCTTTTGTTCAAGCTTTTTGGTTGTACTAGCGACCATGGCCTATTTGCCTTTGGTGTCCTGGTTATTGGTGGTGCCGCTACTGTTGTTGTTATTGGAGGTGGTACCAGGACGTTTAACCTTGTCGTCTCCATCTGGGATGTGTAATCCCAGCTGGCGAGCCTTCTTTAACTTTGTCTTCGTATTTGTAGCGCTTATGATCAAAGTCGTCCAATCCCTGAATTGATCTTCGTCCATCCAGAGGCTGCTTGCAAGGAGCAACTTCTTTTGGCATATTTCAATCAAAGACCTTTCCGGATTTCCTTAGGGCAATCTCATCGCGGTTTGGCAAAACCGCTCGATGTAGTTTCTCGTTAGCTCCCTTTCTCCCTGAACGACGTCCATGAGAGACGACATTGTCACATCATGCCCTACTTTGTAGAACCTTTCCAGGAACATGTGGTTGAAGCCGTCAAAGGAATCGATGCAGTTGTCCAGAAGGTTGCGGTACCAATCGAACGCGATTCCCTCCAATGCTCCGACAAATAGTTGTGTGAGGATGCCATCGTTATGTGGCAAGTGGTCTGTTGTGACCTCAAAATAAGTCATGTGCCGGCTAGCTGAGGTCTTTCCGTCATATGAATCGATATAAAACGGTTTGTACCATGGAGGAAAAGGAACGTCTCTCCATGCAACGGGATACGGCTGCCATATTCTGAGGTCCCGGGAGGAGTCACGGGCATTGAATATTGCTCGAAGCTCCTGGACTTCTCTCCTTGCCTCCCTGGCTTCGTCTACAGCTTAGGGAGCAAATGTTCCAGGAGGATTTTTGCCCAAAGGAGGAGCAGTCGTGTTTGAGCCCGCGTTGACTGCGGAGCCCAAACTTGTTTTTCCAGGTGTCCTTGCTGGTTGAGTCGACAAAGCAGCCTTGATCTCGTCTACTGACTTGACCAAGGATAGGATCATGGCTTCAAGCGCTTCTAGATGTTGTCGATCACTAGGCCCTTCGTGATCATCTCCTGCTATAAATATGTCCACACGTGGGGAGCGACGGAGGGGAGCGTAGAGGATGTGATTTCCGTATCGTACCATCGTACAGACAAATCTTCGGAGAGCATCGGAATGTCTTCCTCCTCGGACTCGGAAGGGGTGCTACCCCTGCATAGGAAGCTGCATCGTCTTGGCGAAGGCGGTCACCCTCGGGGATGTCCAAGTCTGTTGCATAATTCCAGTGGATCGCTACCCCCTGTACATCCTCTTGGAACACCGGGTTGTCGCATACGTTCAGGGGACAACCATCTCCGGCTTCCTTCACCCCCAGGGACATCGAGGATGAACCCCCGGGTGTTAGAAGCTTCTTTCTTGAACGGGTGCCTAGGTAGACACCCTCTGTGATCGTCGACGGCAATCCTCCAGATGAGAGTTTTCTTGCCGTGCTGGCTGAGGTTGCCGAGCTGGAGGAGCCTGTCTTCGTTCCTCCCTTGCCGGCTGGCACCTTCCGAGTTGAATTACTGGAGGTGAAAGGAAATTCCTCGCCTCCTGAAATTTGCACTTGTTTCCCGAGTTGTCATTGGACAGGTGTTGACTGGTGCAGTCGTTGAAAGACGGACTGTCGGTCTTTAGGTGTTGCCGACTTATTGCAGCAGCAGTTGATGACAACTTGGGTACAGTGATGTCCTAGAGAGGGCTCACTGCACGCCAAAGTTGTCCCTCTCTTCTTGAGTTTGTGGATGAGTACTTCTCGCAAGTTGAGGGCAGATTGATCTACCTTTGCATCCGTTTTACGGGCTCGGGTATCCCGGGCACACAGGTGCGTAGGTATCATGTTTGCTCCCTGATCTGAGGCTAGTAAAAGCACTTGTTCTAGATCATTATGGGGAGACTCTTGGAACCTATCCTATCCGTTTGCCATCGAGGGCTGGACGTGGGAGGTCTTGTACAACTTTCTATCAGGGGCCCGTGTAACGACTAACGGTACCAGCTGACGGTCAGCAGATTAGACAGTTGGCTAGGCTTGTTGAGCCCGCACTGCCCTAGACGTCTTCGACTTAGCACCCAAAGGTGCATAGTAGGAAGAGTCCAACTTGGAATCTTCAATGTTCTCTGTGGGCCGCATGGGGTCTGGCCCGCATGAGATGCGATCAAAGACGGAGCTTCTGTTGGGGCCACATGGGGCACCATGTCTGCGGCCAGGATTGGCTGCCGCATAGGCCGCCTTCCAGCGGTTGCCGCTCTTATGCGGTCTCTTCTTTGACCATATGGATTTCCCCTGTGCCCCCGATAGTCCAGCATCGTAGTATTTTTCTCGGCCGGATTCGGGGATAGCGGGGTCCTTTGCGGTTCAAAGTGAGACCGCATGGGAGCTTTGGTCGCTGTCTTGAGTGGCGAAAGGAGTTCCTTCCAGAGCCTGGCGAGGGGCAGTGGTCTTGGGCCTCTGTGTCCTGCAAGCTCTTTTCGGGTTGGCTCGCTTCTGTACTGGGCTGGTACTCCATTCGGAGAGCATTTCCTCGAATGCTTGTTGATCAAAGCGAACAACAAGCATCTGCTGCATAGATCCGAGCTTAGACGTGTCAAATTGCACCACCAATTTATCATCGATGGAGAAAGAAGTCCCCAACGGAGTCGCCATAGTGTTTGCCATTAATTATCAAAACAAGAACTACAGAGGAACTAGATTTGATTGTAAACTTGCAAGTACAAAATAGAGCCTAGAAAGAAATCCGAGGAAACAATCTAAGTACAATTATTTAGTTTTGATTCTGGGGGTGACGGCGGAGGCTCGGGAGAAGTGCAGAAACTTTGCCTTACTTCTTGGACTATCAGACGCAGCCTTTGCTCTTGAGAAAATGCTCTTGATATTTCTAGACCCTTTGCATGGGTGTGGCACCCTACTATTTATAGATGCTTCTGGATGAGGCATATTTTGGGCCGCATAGGTGGTCAAGTGGCCACGTGGCCGTAACAGTACACCAAGACTCGGTCTTTAGCTGCCAGTTGGGTGTCTGTTGAGATTTTTGTTGCAACATATCTGGGTGGTTCAAGACTTTGTCAATTCGTCACGTGTCCTACTATGAAGTAGAATTAATCTGCTGAGGGAGTTTGGAGAATTTTGAACCGCATAAGGCTCATGCGGCTCGAAAATAGGTCTCAGTCTCCCTTGGCCGCAGGACATCCTTGCCTCATCTTGGCCACATAGTTGTTACAGGAATCTTTCTCTGTGGCCTGAATCAACTTAGTCGCATAGTGGTCTCAGGAGCCTTCCTTCTGCGGCCTGAATCAACTTGACTGTAGAGTTGTCATAGGAGCCTTCCTTCTGCGGCATGAATCAACTTTGACTGCAGGGTTGTCATAGGAGCCTTCCTTCTGTGGCCTGAATCAACTTGACCGCAGAGATGTCATAGGGGCCTTCCTTCCGCGGCCTAAATCAACTTGATCGCAGAGTTGTCATAGAGGCCTTCCTTCTGCGGCTCGGATCAACTAGGCCGTATAAACGCCTATGCGGTCAGTTTTTTTATGCTTCTACAATTCTACCGATGATTGATGACTTGTTTGACCAGTTGAGTAAGGCCAGCATCTTCTCTAAGATTGATCTTCGATCTGGATATCATCAAGTGAGGTTCCGGGAAGAGGACATACCCAAGACAACATTTAGATCGCGATATAGGCATTATGAGTTTCAAGTATTGCCATTTGGATTAACTAATGTCCCGACTATGTTTATGGATTTGATGAATCGCATCTTCAAGCGTTATTTAGATAAGTTGCGGTTGTATTCATAGAGGACATCATCGTCTATTCCGATTGTGAAACAGAACATAAGAAGCATCTTCGGACAGTTTTATAGACCTTAAGGGAGCATCAACTTTATGCCAAGCTTAGTAAATACGAGTTTTGGTTGGATCACATTTCATGCTTGGGACACATCATATCGGGAGCAGGGGAGTCAGTAGATCCGAAGAAGGTTGAGGCCAGGGAGAATTGGCCGGTTCCAAGGACGGTGACAGATGTGCGTAGTTTCTTAGGATGGCAGGATACTACATGAGATTTGTAACAGACTTTGCCAGGATTTTAGCACCCTTTGTTGGCCCATTGGTCAATGATCACGCCTGATTTTGATACTCAACGTCAACTTTGGTCGATACGAAAAATACATATACTGTTACGAGTTTATAGGTTTCAAATTAGAAGAATCTGCATCCTATATCTGCGTCATACTGCTACAAATTATAAACATCACGTCGTCATCAAGAGCCAAAAGCACTGGAATCAAGATCAAGCTTTTTCATATTTTCTTCTGTATTTTCACTTTTATTGAGTCTAGAAAGAATATGTAAGGTTGGTCAGGATCAGTACTGGCTTAGGTTTTTCTCAGTCTAAAAACAAAAATTAGCCTACATATCTACATATACAAAATCCAAAAGTTCATACTTCTACAAAAGCCCAAAAGCCAACAGATTTGGTCTAAAAGTTTTAAACTAACCCAGGCAGAACTTGGGCAGAACTCGGCCCGAGTTCGGTCTACTCAGTTTTGATATTTGTTTTGAAATCCCTCCTAATCTGCATCAAACGTTCGAATGCGAGATTTCTGCATCCGAACTGTACCCGAATTTGATCTATATAAAATACTATAAATAGAGATGAACTTTTCTTTTTCCAAATCACTCAGTCATTCTCTTCTCTATTCATTCTAAAGTGCTTTCTATGAGCAAAAGCTTTCAAATCAAGCCTATACCACTCCTAGCCACAGCCAGTACAGTTGTTTTCAATCTAGAGTTTTGATACTGAAGAATTGTATCGGAGGCTGCATTCAAAAAATGTTCTAGTTTTCAAAATCATCCTTTGGAGTCGGTCGTACGCTCGTCACCAAGCACGATGTTGTAAGAGACTACAAGCTCTCAATTAGTTTGTGACATAGTGGATTAACATCGAGCAAGAGTACTCGAGACTGGACTAGTCCTCTAAGTGGGATACCAGTATATATCGTCGTGTCATTGAATTTGATCTTCTTGAATCTTACTTTACTGTAATTTATTTACTGTCATATTGCTCTTACTTGCCATAGTATATAAGTTCTGAATATTTTTTTAGTTGGTGATATTTTTTGCTGCACATGCACACACTCTATTCACCCCCTCTAGAGGTGCTCAACAGTCCTACAATTGGTATCATAGCAGGTTATACATATATAACCATCTAGAGAGTATATATCTGTGGTAGCCGTTAAATCGATATTCAACGGTAAAGGACAATCTATAAATAGACCCCCACTATTTGATGGAACAGACTATACCTACTGGAAAACATGAATGAGTTTCTTTCTAAAGTCACTTGACCTCGATCTTTGGTCGATGGGTATAGATGGTTACAAAAATTGCCTAGGATAGTGGTTGATGGTGTAGTAGTAGACAAGTCCCATAACAAATATACTGAGCATGAAAAGATACAAGCTAGTCTATATGCACGAGCCATCAACGCACTATTCTATGCAATTGACAAAACCAAGTTTAATCACGTATCAACCTTTACGACATCTAATAAAATTTAGATACTGCTTGAGGTAACTCACGAAGGAACTTTCCAAGTAAAGGAGTCCAAAATTAATAGATTAGCACAGGAATACGAGTCCTTTAAGATGAAACCCGGTGAGTCAATTATACATATGTTCATTTATTTTCTTGATATTACTAATCTATTACAATCTTTTGGTAAGGATTACAACAATCATGAAAAGATTAGAAAGGTATTACAGACTCTAACAAAGAACTGGAATCCGAAGGCTACCATGATCATAGAAGGAAACGACCTTACCACGATAACATTGGAGACACTGATGGGCAAGCTCATGACCCATTAGCTGGACTTGCAAGAATTTGCAGAAGCAACTCCCAAAGAAAAATAAATCGCCTTCAAAGCTCAAGCCAAAAGAGTCTCAGATAATGATACTGATGAAGAAAAGTCTGATGGTGATGAACATGCCCTGCTGGTCAAAAACTTCAGGAAGTTCTTAAAGTCTGGGAGATCAAACCGAAAAAGGAAGGACATCCACGAAAGAAACGAAGAATAAACAATCTTCTTCGGATGCAAGAAGTCAGGGCATATAAAGATGAACTATCCACTATCAAAGAAGAGTAGTACATATGACCGATCAAGATCGAGCAGAAAGGCTACAAACGGTCGATAGTATGCTAACACCAGCATCTAGCACAAAAGTGAGGCCAGTGAATCAGAGGAGGAGGACAGACCCAGCAACAGTACAAATGTCTGTCTCAAAGTATTTGATAAGTTATCTGAAAACCCTTTGTATGATAATTTTACTTTTGATGAATTAGAAAACACCTTTAGCAAACTACTTGAAGAGCACAGAAATGTGTTGGACAAGTACAAGCAATCTCGCAAAAAGATTAAGGTATACACAACCGAAGTAGCTAGACTGTCTAATCTTATTGAAGGCATTAAAGAGACATCTACTACTCGTAACACGGAAGAGATAGCCAAACTTAAATTGGACTATCATGAGGCTATCCTCGCCATAGAGAAAAAGAAAGAGACTATGTCAAGGTGCAAGAACTTGACATAGAGAATAAGAGACACTTAGTCACTGAGCAAAGACTCACATATATGACTGTTAAATTCGAGGAGTCTTGTGTGATCTCTAAAAAGTTAGAGATCAAGTTAGGCAAACAGGTCATCCATGTTACACGGCCTAATGTTAGTCCTAATACTAAGCTTATATCAAAAGGACTAAACCAAAGAAAGCACATAAGCAACATGTTTCTCACAATCATGCTTTCATATACAAGTTTCCAAGAAAGACACATAAGAAATTTATCAACACAGAAACCAAGAACACAATTTCAAAAATTAGATGCACATACTGTGGTACACACGAACACATATCACAGTACTGTAGAGCTATAAAGCTTGTTCACAGAAATTAACTAGCATTCCTAAGACTAATCATAATAGACCCTTAAAGAAATAGGAACCAAAGGATGCATCTACTCATTTTGTAGTGGACAATCAACCCTCTCATGCTAAAAGCAAATAGATACTCGATAGAGGATGTTCGCAACACATGACTGGTGATGCATCTTTATTCGCTACGCTATCGATGAAGAAAGAAGAATGTGTTACCTTCGACAACAATATGAGAGGTGATACTATTGGTAATGACACTGTTGGTATGTCTCCCTATCCAGAAATAAAAGACATTTATCTAGTCATGGAATTAGAACATAACCTATTGAGCATAATTCATTTAGCAGATAATGGTTATGGCATCAATTTTGTGAAAGACAAATGCTCAATATATGAGATGTCTACTGGGAATCCCGTATATGAAGGGATCAGGAAAGATAATATTTTATTTTTTCTTTCTAGAATGTACTAACAATACAGGTACGTGCATAGTAGCCAATCAGGATGAAAGCTGGCTATGGTACATGAGGTTAGGACATACAAATATGGACACTATTTTAAGGCTATGCACTAAAAAGTTGGTAAAAGGAATCCCAAAAATTACCTTCAAGAGAGACATGGTATGTTCAGACCATAAAAAGAACAAGGTAACTCGGTCATCCTTTAAATCCATCAATACTGTAAGCACTTCTAGACCTTTGTAGTTGATTCATATGGATTTGTTTGTTCCTAGTAGAGTCGCTAGTCTTGGCGGTAAACTCTACGCTTTTGTTATAGTCAATAATTTCTCTCGTTATACTTGGGTGTACTTTTTATCAAACAAAAGTGATGCTATTTTTGACTTTCAAGTATTTTGCAAAAAGGTACAAAATGAAAAAGGCTTTATGATACTCGAATCCGAAGTGATAATGGTTGCAAATTCGAAAATACTGATTTTAAAAGGTTTTATGATGATAGTGGATATTACCATAAGTTTTTTTGTTCTAGAACTCCTCAACAGAATGGTATTGTGGAGCAAAAGAATCATTCTCGAAGCGATATGGCTAGAGTTATGCTGTATCAGCACAATCTTTGTAAGTATTTTTGGATAGAAGCTGTAAGTATAGCCTGTCATGTTTTGAATAGGGTGTTAATTCGACCTATATCGAAGAAAACCACTTATGAATTATGGTTTGGAAGGATTACAAACATTTAATATTTTAAAGTTTTTGGTTGTCGCTCTTTATCCTGAACACCAAGAATAACTTGGGTAAGTTCGACTTGAAGGCAGACGAGAGAATATTTCTCGGGTATACTGCCAAGAGTAAAGGATATAGAATTTTCAATAAAAGATCTATTATTGTTGAAGAATCTATTAATGTTACTTTTGATGAGCTTAATAGTCAGAGATCTAGCGACGGTGGAGATGTATAAACAAATCCAAGGCTCCTGAAAATAATGCTACGAACGAAAGTTATTTGGAGAGTCTTCCAAAAAGATAAAATTTATGCCAGACCATCCAGAGACACTTGTTATAGGTGATGTATCAAGTAGAGCATAAGTCAGTAGCAAATGTTTTTTCTGATGAATTTTAGATTGATACCATGCAAGAGAAACTTAATCAATTTGAGAGAGACCAAGTTTGGGAACTTGTTCCTAAACCTATTGGTAAATCGATAATTTGTACCAAATGGGTGCTCTGAAATAAACTGAGTAGGGATGGACACGTTCTACGCAACAAAGCACCTCTAGTTGTGTAAGGTTACAATCAAGAAGAATGGATTGATTATGACGAGACATATGCTCTTGTTGCTACACTAGAGTCCATTTGTATGTTTCGTGCATTTGTATATTTTTATAATTTTTCAAACATGTACTGCGTGCTTGGTATGAACAACTATGTAACCGATATTGATTTTGCTGGATGCAAAGTAGACAGTAAAAGTACCAACAGTATGTGTTATTTCCTAGGAAAAATTTAGTCTCTTGGTTTAACAAGAAGAAAAACTCTATAGCTTTATCAACAACTGAGGCTGAGTACATCGTCGCAGGACGTTGTTGTGCTCAGATTTTATGGATGAAACAAACACTAGAAGACTATAATCTGCACAACACTAAGATTCCCATTTGTTGTGATAACATTAGCACTATTAACTTGACTAAGAACCCAGTATGTCATTCATGCACTAAACATATAGAAATATGTCATCACTTTTTGCATGATCACCAACAACATAGAGATATCTGCTTAGAATTTTTTGACACAAATTATCAACTAGCAGATATTTTTATAAAACCACTAGCTGAAGATTGTTTCAATTATCTGCATCGAGAATTAGGCATACTTGAATTTTCAGAGTCATACTGTGTTATGATTAATAAAATTACTTAAAACTTGATATTCAGCGATTTATTAATTGAAGTTATTTTGGGTGCAAGCCGAAAGGGTTCTTTTGTCAACAAGGCATAAAAGCCTAAGCGACACGGTGCCAAGTGTCTTCGGACTACCGCTAGCTGGGATACGGCTCCTACAGCTAACCCAAAGTGATGAATATTAATTAAATCAAAGAGTTAAAAGTTATTGAGTTGTTTTTATCATGAATTACTCATAAATGACCTAAATCCAAGTGGCCAAATTCGGACTGAGTTCAGGCCGAACTCTGTGTCAACCTTTTCTATAACAGCAGCGAACCAGCAGCCCCTTTTTTCCTATTCCATCTTCTTCAACCTCCCGAGCAGCCACCTAAAACCCTTAAATCTCTAACCGTATATTTGAGTAAACCCCATTTCCAAGCGTCAAAAACCTAATTTCTTGGATCTAAAGGCTCTAGGAAGGCGTTCTCTACCACGTTTTGATATCCATTGAGGTATATATCCATCATTTCATTGTCAATTTATCATGGCTTGTAGAATTCCCAAGAGAAAGAAAATTAGAGATACCGCTTCATCTTCCACTTCGGAGTATGAACCGGTCAATATATGCAGTCCCGTTCATCCCAATGACGATGAGGACTTTTACTCGTCTCTCTTTTTCTTTTTGGAGAGATCACTGTCTTGGTTTACTCATTTTAGGTATCGAGAAATTTTTCCGAGAAAGTCCATCAACGTTACTATTCTTTCGGAGTATACTACTACTTTTGAGAATCTACGACTCTGAGAATTTTTAGAGAATTTCCACTCTATCTATGACAATGATGTCCGTATATTTTATTGCAACATGCAAGAAACAGACAACAGTATTCATTCCTGTGTCAGCCGCAAAAAAATAAATTTAGTGCTGAGGACCTGAGCGAATAGTTACTTATGCCTTATAATGGTGACACTCTAGTCGATATTAACAAACTTTAATTTCGTGCTGACTCTTGACTCTTTCAAGGTAGCATTGTGTCATCCGAGCCCAGTTTTCCGGTCACGGTTGTATGCACTTCCATCAACCAATTTTTCTATGAACTCTATCGTATTATTTATTCATCTCTGCTACCTAAGACAGGATCCATTGATAAGATCACACTCTTAGAGCTATCGGCTATGTATCATATACATTTTGGGGTTACAATTTTATTCCTCAAGACTATGATAGCATCCATGATCAGCTGTCGGCGAGCAAGCTGAAATCATTTTTACCCTATGCATTTGGCAATCATCTTCCAGAAATTTGACATCGATATAGATTTGTGTCCTATCTCTGGAATACCTTCTGAGCTGTTTAGTTCTAGGAAGTTTCCTCACCCTCCACCTCTACCTGATGTAGCCGCAGCCCCAGCAGATGCTCCAGCTCTTACAACTCCAGGACATACCATTGACGAGATGTATCAGAGGTTCGATGCTTTTGTTACTCTCCAGGGACAACAGCATCAGCACTATTTAGCTCGCTTTGGAGACGTTGAGTATTCCATATTTTTTAGGCCCGGGTCTTGAAAAATATGATGGCTGATATTCAGTGGACGATGGCACATCATCCTACTGCATCGACGACCATTCTCCATCATCCTGGTTTCGATGGATCGAGACTCGAGGATCATCTGACGTTCGGCTTCTTTGATCCGATGACAACCTACGTTGATCCACAACCTCCTGTTGATGACCCAGATGGTGTTGATATTTGATTCAGTTTTTGGACTAGCATTTTATGGACTTGTTTGGTGTAGCACTGTCTTCTGTGTATGCACTTTGTACTTAAGTTGTAGTTACTTTTTATTTGCTATGTTAGCTGGTTTCATCTACTACTCAACTTTTCTTACTGCTACTACTGAATCTGCATCCAACGTTCGACTCCTAATCTGCATCCAACGTTCGAACGCTAGATTTCTATATCCGAACTCTGTCCGAATTCGTTCTACAAAAATACTATAAATAGAGATGAACTTTTCATTTCCAAATCACCCATTCCTTCTCTTCTCTGTTCATTCTAAAGTGTTTTCTATGAGCCAAAGCTTTCAAATCAAGCCTATATCACTCTTAGCCAAAGCTAGTATAGTTTTGTTCAATCTAGAGTTTTGGTACTGAAGAGTTATATCGGAGGCTGTATTCAGAAAATGTTTCACTTTTCAAAATCGTCCTATGGAGTCGTTTATACACTCGTCACCAAGCACGGTGTTGTAAGAGACTACAAGCTCTCAATTAGCTTGTGCCATAGTGGATTAACATCAAGCATGAGTACTCGAGACTGGACTAGTCCTCTCAGAGGGATAGCAGTATATATTGTTGTGTCACTGAGTTTGATCTTCTTTACTCTTACTTTACTGCAATTTATTTACTGTTATATTGCTCTTACTTGCCATAGTATATAAGTTCTTAATATTTTTTTAATTGGTGATATTTTTTGTTGTATATGCACATACTCTATTTACCCCTCACCCCCCTCTAGAGGTGCTCAATGGTCCTACACGCTTGACGTATTTGACGTGTAAGGAGATAGAGTTTGTTTGGTCAACAAAATGTCAGGCATCATTTGAAGAACTGAAGAGGAGATTAAATTCAGCGCCGATTCTGAACTTCCCATAGGATCGAAAGGATTTACCGTATACTGTAATGCATCTGCGAAGGGGCTCGGGTTTGTATTGATGCAACATGGAAAGGTGATAGCATATACATCTCGTCAGCTTCGAGATCAAGAGAAGAGCTACCCAATCCATGATTACAGTTAGCCACAGTGGTGTTTGTACTTAAATTGTGAAGGCATTATTTGTATGTGTCACTCCAAAGTCCCAAAATACGTAGGACTAGGCATACGAAACATGCCAGCTGCATGCATACAAAGAATACTCGAATATGTAGAATCCTCGTACGCATACATAAGCTGTAAATCACAGGCCAATCATAAATAACTATATCTCATCCACAAAATCACAAGAGAAAATAATAGTCCAGAAAGTATCAAATTAAAGAGTCAAAAGATAGATAGCCGGGTGGAAACAAATCCACTACCAAACAGCTATGAATATAATCTAAGATACTTAAGTCCAACCTCCAAAAATAAATGAAAGATACAAGTAAGGAAAGAATCAGGCATCGTCGGAGGGCAAGATATCCTCAGTAGGAAACGAAGGAGCTAAACTGAGTCCGTACTCCTGGGGCAATCCTGACCATCTACACCTGGAGAGATCACCAGGTCCTCAGCGGGACATAACAAGATACAGAAAAACATGCAGTATAAACTGAATATAAACTGCTCACAATAATCCGGATCATAACATGGTTCAGCACTTCATCATCGAAGCAGTGAACCACACCTACAACAAAACAAGGACAAGGTGTGGCACACTAGTTCGTGATAAAATTCTGTTCCAAGCCATGAATGGTATAGTACACAAATATATGGAAAAGTACATACACCTACGGATAAAGGACGTCTAACCATTCTAAGTGGAATGTATTTTAAGAACAGTTCATGGTCGCATGACTACCGGGTCAAGTCAGAAAAAATACCAATGCAGTACAGTACCTCAGTAGCGAGTCACAACACCATATACTATTCCTCAGTATCGAGCGAGTCTATAGCATATAGTCTACCTATCGTTCCTCAGTAGCGAGCGAGTCTACGATAGATAGAGTGGTAGTCAACTTCCAATCATGTTCTCCCCGTCCAATGCCAACTCATAACTGCTAAGTCTTCTAGCATGCAACTCTATTAGCAGTTATTTCCTAACGCACGTCCTCACATATCGATGGCCAACCAACTACGCAAGTCCGAGACCGATATAAGACTTGTGTCTCATGTAGCACATGTGTCAAGGCCACTAAATGCATCACTACATAGGGTAGTCTTCTTAACTTTAAGTCGATGCATAATATTAAAGTAATAGGACTAAAACTAAATAGTTAATTGCATAAAATATATCAAGATAGAAAATGATAATAAGTAAGAAAATAAACTAAATTAGCATGCTAAATGGCAGTAAATAACAGAATATAATGGCAAGGTATCTTGCCTGAGGGTGGTGTGAGATGTAGCAAAATCCAACAGTCAGAATCGTCAACACGAAAGTCAAAATCCACAGGGAGCTCCGGATGCTGAAACAAACATCACGAACGAGTTTGGAATAAAAGATATGCCTAGGAAACGCCTGTCCAAAAGTTAAATTCTGGAACAGGGACAAAATCGTAATTTCGGGTCAAAACGATGTCCGCCGTTGGACCCCCTTTGCACCAAAATGCGTGCCAGAACCTACAGTATCTAAAGTCGTCAAACTACATGTCTACGGATTTGTTTTGATGAGACAAACCCAACGATATGTCCCATTTTGGATTCCGGTGGGCCGTGCACAAAATCATCCGTTGAGTGGGATTGTGGGCCCGCCAAAATAGCGTCCCAGTCAACGGTCTCAGAATCGGACCAAACTTGGCATACAGGACCAGAAAAATAATACGGTCATGTTGGCGCAAGTTTCGTCGCGATTTGATGAGTGTGCACGAAGTTGTGACTAAATTTGCAAAGGGTCGATACGGGGGTATCTTTACGGATACGCACTGATTTTGTCGCGCACATGCAACGAAATCGGGTCCCGTCAGTTCCCACACGTCGAAAACATCCATACGCACCTTTGATGCATATAGTGCATGACCAAGTCGTACGATATGTCGGGGCGCACACCGTATCAGGTGTTTTTCTTATTTTCAAAAACAGAATTTATATTTTTTTGAGAACTTTAACAGCGTGTAACTTTTTACACACCAGATGAAAAGTGAATCCAGAAGGTGCGTTACAATCTCGGTTATGTTGTCTTTGACTGCCTTTAATTAGTCTCGATAAAATCCTACTGTACAGAAAGAAAAGTGGCCAACAAGTTGGTGTTTTAAAACAGTTTTTAATATTCCAGAAAAATGGTTTTTCTCCAACTTCGTCTCGATTTTTTAAGCAAGTTGGATGGCCATGTCAAAATCCACTTAGGGGATCTCGAAAAGAGTCATGTGGGCTTTTTACACGAATTTACGGATCTAAAAACGGATTAGAATTGAAGGAGAAATCGTATGGTGAAGTTGGGTGCCTCGATGTTAAATTCTGTTGTTGTGGGTGTTTGTTGTTGCCTTTGATGCCGCTGTCGGCGCGACCGCGAGGTGCTGCTCAGCCGAGGCTGGAGGAGGGTGTGGGGGAAGGAAGGAGGAGGAGTTAGATGAAAAGAAATTAGGGTTTGAAAGGGGATTTGGAGTTTATTAATATATATGTGTATATATGTCAAGGAGCAAGTGGTTCGGCGTTTATATTGCTACTACTATTTGCTTTGAGGGAGAGGGCGGCCACAAGATGCTGCCGCTTATTGTGGTCGGTTCCCACAAGGTGGGGCCGACCACACATGCTTCTTCTTTTCTTTTCTTTTTCTTTTTCTTATTCTTTTATTTAATCTTATCAAATCATTTTTATATATATATATACATATATATATATATATATATATTTATATATATATATATATATATATATATATATATATATATATTTTATATATATATATATATATATATATATATATATATATATATATATATATATATATTCATACATATACATAATAAATCTATATAAAAAATCCAAATAATAATTTAATATCATCTATCCAATTATTTAATATATTTAAACACATCTATATATATATATATATATATATATATATATATATATATATATATATATATATATATATATATATATATATATATATATAAAAAATAAAAATATATATATATATATATATATATATATATATATATATATATATATATATATATATATATATATATATATATATATATATATATATATATATATATATATATATATATATATATATATTATTATATAAATATATATATATATATATATATATATATATATATATATATATATATATATATTTATATATATTATTATATATATATATAAATATATATATATTATATATATATATATATATATATATATATATATATATATATATATATATATATATATATATATATATATATTCAATTAAATCAATCCCAATAATAATAATAATAATAGAATGAATATGTTTATTTAATCTCCACAAAATAATTTTAATAATATTATAATAATAAAATCATCCCAATGGGTGAACTTTACCACACACCCTTATTTGGGTCCAGAAAACTGTATTATTTGTAAAATATTATTTAATAATAAAAATACCAATAATCGTACAAATAATTAAATAATTAGAAATTGTACATAAATTTCTAAAATAATTTAGAAAATATTTTTACGTACATAAAATATGTTCATATGGCCACCTTGGTCGCACCACATGCCTGTATGGGCTTAAATTCGGTCCGGGCCCAGTTCGGACTGGTTTGGCCCCACTGGGTCATCTAAAAATTAATATATAAAATAATATCATATTAAGATAATTTAAATGAGTGAATTCACAACTTGGCCTGGTTTTCCTAGTTTGGACAAAACTATGGCTAGGCCTCCCACAGCATGGCTAATATACTGGTCAAAGCACACTGCTACATCTTCCGTGCCAAAGTTCACGGTTGTCTAGTGCTCCAAAACTCAACAATGGCTAAGGTCATTTCTAATAAAAAATCATAAATCGCATAAATTCATTTCTAAGTCTTTTTAAATAATAATAAAAAATTCTAAAAATTAGGGGTTTTACAGTATGGAGATCAAGTAGAAATTCACACTAATCATAAGAACTTGAAGTATGTATTCACCTAGAAGGACCTGAACATAAGGTAGAAGATGGTTAGATTGATGAAGGATTTTGTTTTGGATCTATAGTATCATCCAGGCAAGACAAATATGGTAGCAAATGCTCTGAACAGGAGGTGTAGTGCGTTCTTCTTGCCATCACAGAGGTATATTTTGGAAGATCTTCAGGGGAAGGGAATCGAGGTAATTTTATCGTGGGATACAGAGTGTTGGTCAGTTTTCATATTCAGTCAATATTGGTGGAACGAATTAGAGCAGCTCAGACAGAAGACCCGTAGATCCAAAAAATTTGATCCGAATGTGAATCAGATCTCAGAATGGAGTTGGTAATTTATGAAAATGGGACACTTAGATTTGGAAGCCATCTTTGTGTACTGAGTGGAGACCTTCGAAAGGAAGTCATGGCAGAAGCTCATAGTTCTCCGTATTCCATCTATCCTAACGGAACAAAGGATATAAAATAGCACTTCTAGTTGAATGGCATGAAGAAAGATAGCGAGGTTCATTTCCCATTGCTTGATATGTTAGTTTTCGAAGGCAGAGCAGCAGAGACAAGCAGGATAATTGCAACCGCTTCCTATTCTGGAGTGAAACTGGGAACACATTACGATAGATTTTATGACTGGCTTACCAAGATCCCCGACTGGTAAAAATACAGGGTGATAGTGGATCGGTTCACGAAGATAGCCCATTTTCTTTCATTAAGAGTGGGGCAATCTACTGAGCAGTTAGCAGATATGTATGTGAAGTAGATCGTGAGACAGAATGGTGTTCCAGTGAGCATAGTATCAGATCGAGACACCCGATTCACCTTCTATTTTGGCAAAGCTTGCATCAAAGCTTGGGTACCAGACTAAGGTTCAGTACTGCTTACCATTCACAAACAGGCCGACAGTCAGAGAGCACCATCTAGACCTTGAAAGATATGTTGCGAGCTTGTAGATTAGATTTTGGTGGATCTTGGGAAGATCACCTCCATTTTATGGAGTTCTCTTACAACAACAGTTATCAAGCGAGTATTTAGATGGCTTTGTTTGAAGCATTATATAGAAGGAAGTACAAATCTCCTCTAGCATGGGATGATGTGGGTGAACAAAAATTATTGGGACCAGAGATGATCACGCAGACAGTGGAGATGGTTAAGATGATCAGAGAGCGGCTTTGAGTTACGCATGGTAGGCATCACCATTGGGAAGACCAACATCGGAGCCCTATAATTCGGTGTCGGTGACCAAGTATTTTTGCAGATTTCTTCTATTCGGGAAGTCATTAGATTTGGAGCCCAAAAAAAGCTTAGCCCGCTATACGTTGGTCCTTTTCATATTCTCGCGTAGGTAGGCAATGTTGCTTGTCATCTTGCCCTTATGTCACTCCCGTTTTTCGTTATATGTATTATAGTGTACGTATACAAATTTTGACCCATATTTTATTTATTGTATTTTTGTATTTATTTATTGCTTGTCTTGATGTATCTTGACTAGGGTTGACCTTGGGTTGGGTTGGTCCAACTTGACTTGCTTTGGATGGCTTGGTTTGGTTTATTTTGATGGTTGGTTCAACATGTTAAACCATTCCCTCTCTTTATAAAACCCAACCACCCCCTTTCTCTCTCTTCATTACTTCCATTATTACTTCTTCTTCCTCCTCCATTACTCTTCCACCAACCTAGAGAGCTTAGGCAAGTGCAACTTGCTTTATGATGGATCTTCCATTTTATTGTTCTATCTTCTTCTCTACATAATTCTAAGCATCTTTAGAACTTGGAGTTTTCGGTTTGGACGGATAGATTTTTGTAGATCTAAGTTTATAGCCTTTTCGGTTTTCTTAGGTTTTGATCTACCAAACTTTATTATTTTCAAGTTTTGATGGTTCTATGTTGTAGAGAATTCGATTTTATCCAATTTTGACCTTTGAAAAGTTAGATTTCGAATTATTTTGATAAAGTTTTGGCCAAATAAGATTTGGACATCTTCTATGTTCATCTGTCCTGGTTCTGGCAGGGACGATGAATAGTGCTGGCCGCATAACTGCATAGTGCTGGCCGCATAACTGCATAGTGCCTGGCCGTATAGTGTCAGTCTGAATAGATGCATAGTGACGGGCCGCATAGTACCAGTCTGCATAGATGCATAGTACCTAGCCGCATAGTGCTAGTCAGCATAGATGCATAGTACCTGGCCATATAGTACCAGTCCACATAGATGCATAGTACCTGGCCGCATAGTGCCAGTCCGCATAGCTGTATAGTACCTGGCCGCATAGTGCCAGTCCGCATAGATGTATTGTGCCTGGCCATATAGTGCCAGTTCACATAAATGCATAGTGCCTGGTCGCATAATACTAGTCCACATACATAGTGCCTGGCCACATAGTGCCAGTCTGTATAGCTGCATAGTACCAGTCTGCATAGATGCATAGTGCCTGGCCGTATAGTGCCTATTTTGGCTATTTTTGGCTGTTTTATGCCCCCATTTGGCTGATTTATGGCCAAAATTTCTCCCAACTCCCAACATAAAAGTTGTAGATCTTTTCCTTGGCTTCAAGAATATGTTACTAGCTATTTTATGCAAGTTTCTTTCATTCATGATAATGTAAGGATAGAACACAATAGTAGCCTGTTAAGGGACACTCTTACCAAGTAACAAGTAATATGACATGATAGTGGCCAGTCGTGGCGCACTCATGACAAGCAACCTTGGCATGATAATGACATGGTTGTGATCCGTCGTGGTGTACTCTTGACAAGTAACTTGACATGATAATTCTTGATGGTGGTCCGATGTGACGCACTCTTGACTTGATAAGTAACCTAACATGATAATCTTGATATGCTGTTGCGACGGCTATCTTGACTTGCTAAGTAACTCTTGTCTTGACACCGTGGGTGTTTGTGCTTGTATAAGCTACATGTCCCAACTTGCATCATGTCTAGGACATGGATTCCTAGTTACCACGGTCAGGGATTCATACTGAATCTGACTAGGATAATGACTAGATTGATCAAGTAGTACATGAAGAGATTTTCCAGCTACAGGCAGTCCCATTATCTGGGCGATTTAATTGGACTTGTAGCCTGCCGTCGAGAAGGGCACATTTCCAGCACACTGTCATGTGTTGCACCCCCAAGTCACTTAATCCAACATTCTCAACTTGCAACTGGATAACTTGGATTAAATCTGCAAGGCTTGTGGCTGTTGGAACATCTCAATACATCGTGTTAGTAACTAGGCTTGTGATAACCCTAGTTAGTTAAAATATCAAGCCTACTCATTGCTTGGCTGTGATTGATGGATGGAGACTAGTCTAGTCTTGCCTAGACCAGGCCCGTACATGGTTTCTTCAGCCCGTTACTGTTATGCTTTACTTATTTGATAATTGGTTAGAGACTAAGTTCTGTTCAGGTGAAAGGTTACAATCCCGGTCCTTGTTTGGTTTACGGGTTGTAACTTCGTTACTGGAATAGTCCTTTAGTTATCTTATCGTTTATCACCCTGTTTTCTCTAAACTCATGTTTTTCGTTATCCCTTATGTGTTAGTTTGCTGGTTTTAGTTCTTAAGTGAAGCCTCCCTTGTGGCACTTGATCTTTCTGGGGTCTGACCCAGTTGGTTTTGTATGGCCAAATTTTGGAGTAGCTCCCGAGGATCTTCTAACCTTCCAACTAGATGGTGAACAATAGACGCAACACTGGCAACGAGTGGGTTTTATTTTTCTCTCCCACTCTATTTTAAATTATTTTTTTGAGGCGTTTAGCAGCCGAACAAGTGTTAGCTCGTGTTAAATTTACATTCCTGTCTGTCTAAGGGCTGTAACATGATTGACAAATCTTAGGGTTGATTATGTATGACTTAAACTCTTGTTAGTCTTCGTATTTTGTATGACTAGCTTCATGATCATCTGAATATGTAATGTTTGGGATGCCTCACTTTGTATGTCTGATGATCTACCATCTTGTTACATTTTTTTGCTTGCTTGAGATTGAGACACTAGGCTTGTTCTTGACCCTAAGAGACTAATGGCTTGTAGTAAACCCTCATGCATCTAGACAGTCGTGACCGTATTACGAGGAAGGATTAACTTTAATGCACGTAGCTGGCTGTGTCTGTCCCCTGCTCTCCAGTATTTTGGTTTTGGGGCGTAATACGGGTTAAATGGTGACCCATACAGGTCTTGTAAATCAAGATGTGTGAGGGTTTACCAAATAGATGTCTCAATTAGCACTCGTCCTTGATCTTTACTTGTGTCTCCTAATCTTTCTGAAATCTTGACCTGATCACGTGTCACGACCTGCACCCTAGAATTAGGGCACGAGAACGTAGCAACGCCCAGCCTACGCCGCAGTGTCGACGGTAGAACGCTGTCCTAGGTCTCAATGCATCTAATAGTATAAGACTAACAGTTTATACTCCCCGAATGGGGGTGACATGGCAGAATGTAAACTCAATCACATCTAAGGTAGAGTATAAAGGAGGATAGATAAAACATAAAATCCAAAAGAGGTACAACAGAGAGAAATCTAAGTGTTTAAGATACAAACTCAGAATACATCTCAAAACTCAAATACAGTAATCCATAAAATAATACATCTCCAGACAACTAAGAATAACTAACTAAACAACCTCTAATGGGTCTCCTCTAGGCTAGCAGGCAATCCCGAGCTATCTGTAAAATTTGTCAACGTATCCTATCAGGAAAATGAGCAAGTACAAAACACCAACAGCAGTTCCATGTGAATTGAGAAATACTATAAGAGACAGTAATAATGAAATACAAGACAAAGAGTAAAGGCGACTTGGGAACCATTCGAAAGCCGAGTTACAACCCTTAAACCAAACAAGGACCGGGGTTGTAACCCTTCTTCCGAACAGAACCTAGTCCCATAACCAAGGTACAGTATAAGAGACAGATGGAGCATATGAGAATGAATCGTAGCATGGTGAAAGTACAGTAAGTAAAGCTGAAACAGGAATGTAAGACATGACAACAATAAATAAAAAGTGATTTGAATTATTAGAGCGATATGTGATCGGCTAAAGGGAGAGCATGGACAAGTTATCTACTTGGCACGGCAATCCGCGGTGAACTCAACGAAGAATCATGCCGTCCAACCTGGATAACCGGGAGTGAGGTATCTGCGACACCCTATGTGGGGTGAGGGTGACGCTAGTAATGTATAGCTACAATAAGGCTTGATCACATAACCCCTAATAATTCTCCCAATATATCCCCCGAATAGTATCACAGATCCGGACATGGCATGTCATGACACGGGGTTCGAGAGCAGGTGATCAGCCTACTCCCAATATGTGTCTATATAAGTACAGGAACACGGAAATATCTCATACCCATATACCAAGAAAGTCCAGGAATAACATCTCATGCCAGGATCCGACGTATACTAGTCCGTGAACTGTCGTGTCAGGAATCAAGTATAACACTACGACTGAATCGGATATAGTAGATATCAAGACAATGAAAACTATCAGTGAATGTACTCGCCTGTGGTCCTGAGCTGATAAGTATAGAGGGTCCAACTGAAGCCACAGAGTCCTATTTAAAGCAACACAGGTTACAAGGTGTTCAAGTTGAAATAAATAAAACTATACTAGCAATCTATATTATTCTAGGTTCTTCTAAGTCAAAACATCTCTAGGTCGACTCCGGTCAACAATCTAGTCAAACTAGGTCAAGTGTTGACTTACAGTTGACTTTGGGTCAACTGGTCAACTCTGGTCAAACAGGATCAATTCTAGTCTAATATAAAATGTACTTCGTTATTTGTACGTCGAAACTTACGACACGTAAATCGAGATAAGAATATCAATAGTAAGGTTGATAATCTTATTATAGTGATCCACGTGCCCATCTTGTCAATTTCAGCGATGTGAGATCACTGGAATTGACTGAGCTCAGTTTCGTTGTACTAATCCCGAAATACGAACATTATGAATTAATCATTAATTAATTATTACAAGGCTAAACTCAGAGAAACTATCAACAAACATTGTCAGACGATGAAATAAACATCGCCAACGTGTCCAGAATGGTCAAATTAGCTAGGATAGCCTACCCAACGGTCCAATTTTGACACAAGGGCAAAAGGTAATTTCGGGTCAAAACGGTGTCCGTGTCGGAGCCGTTTTGCACCGAAAAACGTGCAAAAAAATAAGTCTATAAAATATAACAAATTATATGTCCACGAAACCAGAATGTCGATACGAACCCAACGGTATCTCCAGAATTGGATTCCGTTGACCCGATCTCCATTTGGCCCGTTGACCAGAACTTGGGATTCCGATTTGCACGAAAATGCGTGCCGGAGCCAAAGTTCTCAAAACTCAGCAAACTACATGTCAACGAGTCCAGAATGACGATACGAACTCAACGGTATATCCGAAATTGGATTCCGATGAGCCGATCTCAAAATGACCCGTTGGCCCGAACATTGGTGTCTGACTTGCACCGAAATGCGTGCCCGATCCAATGTCCACCAAAACCTAGCAAATTATATGTCAACGAGTCCAGAATGACGATACGAACTCATCGGTATATCCGGAATTGGATTCCGATGAGCCGGCGTCAAAAAGTCCCGTTGACCCAGAAAGTGGGACCCGCTTTGCACCGAAAAACGTGCCCGGGCCCACGTTCTCCAAATCTAACAAATTTTATATGAAAACATGCCAGAACGACGCCACAAGTCTAATGGTGGTGTCAGAAATAAAATCTGGAGTCCCGTGTTCAAAAATGGAATTTTACAAGTTGGAAATTACGAATTCGGACGGCCAACTTTGACGTCGAATTCAACCAATCAAACAAGTTCAAACTGAAATGAAATCTAAAGGGGGCAGGAAGAGGGTTATACCAGCTTCACACCGGAACTGGTAGCACGCCAAACGGAGCTGCGGTGGAGGAGATACAAGCTGACGAAGTTGGCCCCGCGAAACTGTCCAAATTTAATACAATTTAAACGGTCAACTTGGTGGCCGGTTTTCATGTATCAAACGATAAAATTAACGAACGAAAATTGACAGGAATAAAAGTGGATATACCGAGATTGCGACGGAGCAAAGAAATCGCCGATCCAACGGTCGGATCTCCGGGAAAACCCGCGTGAAGTCGCTGCGACGGGGCGCGATTTCAGCGTCGTTTCCGAGCTCGTCACGACGGGAACCCGTGCCAAACGCACGGATCACCTCCGATACGCGTCGGGGAGAGAACCAATGGCCACAGGGCCTGCCCCGGGGGTGCGCCCGGCCTACAGGGGGTCGGCCATGCCGACCACGTCGCCGGCGACGGCACGGCGGCGGCGCGGCAGCGCTGCCACAGTGCGCGCGCGCGGCCGGCTCGTCGTCGCTGCTGCAGCTGCTGTGAGCGCGAGCTGCGCGCTGCCACTACGGTGGCGAGGGCAGCGGGTTGGTGCGCAACTTTGCGGCATGACGGCGCGAGGCCGCGAGGGTGGTGGTCGAGATGGGAGAGGAGGTGGTGGCAATGGTGAGGAGGAAGGAGGAAGAGATATGGAGGAGGAGAAAGTTGGAGGAGGAGGAGAGATGGATGGCCGGGGTGTCGTGGCCGGAGCCAAGGGAGGAGGGTGGCCGGAGTTCATGCCATGAAGGGGGGTGTCGGGTTTGAAGGAGATGGGATGAGCTGCTGTGTAGTTTTGAAGTGTAGGAATAGTTTTGTTGTAGGAATTATTAGGAGAGAGAGAAGGAGATAAGATGGAAATAATGTGAGAGTGAGAGAAAGCAAAAAGTTGCTCTCCCATAAAGTTAGGGCCGGCACATGCATGGGAGTTAGCTGCTAGGGGAAATCAAGGGTTGGGATTAATTGTGAGGGGATCAAAGGCTAGGAATTAAATTAGATAAGATGGGTTATTCCAATAGGTTAAAATCAATAGAAATTTCCCATTAAATAATAAAAATAGGTGAAATGAGAAATTAATATTTTTGGACAATAAATATGAGGATGTCATGATGGAGGGTAGCACGAAGCTGGGCTGGGCTCGGTGGAGCCAGATTGGACGAAAACCGGACATTGAGCAAAAATTGAATTTAAAATAGGCGTTGATGATCATGGGCAAATAAGTAGCACATGGGGATTCCAAATAATGGGACACAAGTGGCGGACGGATAGTAGGCTCAAAGTGGGCCATGTCCATAGTTGGGGCGGACAGGTTTTGGTCGACAGGGGACCCACAAATTAAGTTAGAAAATGAATGTGACGTCGTGGCCTGAAATAAAATCGGGTCACGTGTCGGAAAAGTTGTGCGAATCAAATGGAGCCCAAGACGACGTGTCTGAGTGGGACACAAAGGTCATGGGTGACGAAGGTCTCGAGTAGATCATCAATGAGGAGTTGGTTTCAAAAAACTGACTGGTCTGGCGCTCCCAATTTAAATGTCATGGTAACGCGCTGAAAAATGATCAAGGAAAATAGTGGGAAAAATAAATATCAATCAAATGGTCTAAACCGACCGAAGTTCAGCGAAGCAGAAAGAGCACAAGAGAACAAGTTTGGATGGGACACTATATACCGTCATGAAGGTAATCGTGTCCACTCCAAAACTCGTGAAGAAGATTTCCAGAGTTGAACATCCCTGATACTCCAAATATCAAAGGCATGGGAGAGTACACTTAAGGAAAAATAACAGAAATAATTATTTATTGAAATTAAAATCAATCAGTAAATAAATAAAAATAAAAAAAATTCAACCCGAAGTTTAGGGTGCTCACATCCTACCCACCTTATAAAAATTTCGTCCTCGAAATTAAAATGTCCATACTCCCTCTAGGTCAAACCCCAAAATCAAAGTCCCAGATTAAAACAAAGCATACCATCAAAAGGACGACATACAGGGTCATGGCATACGGTGGTAGTAAGTCTCATCTAGGTATACTAGTCATGCTAACCAAAACGGTTATAGGATATCAAACACACAAGCAATCCAGGGTGCTAAACAAAAAGTTACAGAGACAACAAACCATCAAAACTGTAAGGTAGTCTAACATTTTATATGAAAACTGGTACTTACCAAAATATAGAAAGGTATCTACCAATCATCCGAAAAAGAAGCACTATCCCAAGAAAATCAAAATCACAAGTTAAAGAATCGAAAGTCACTCGCATTGAAATCCAATCACAATATATATATATAAAGAGAACGTTAGAGAGGAAAAACTAGCATCATGTGTATGGGGACATGTCCATATGGTTGTTAGTAGGCGTGTGTGTACGTGAATACATTTGAAATTTGTATATGAGAAATTGGGTTCCAAAACAACAGCTATCAAGTTACACTAATCATGGCATCTTTTTTTGTAAGAATAATAGCAAGAAAGAAATAACGATAAAAATCTGTTTTGCTTATCTATTTAAAGAAGAATTTTATATATTTTTTGAAATCCAGAGCTAAATTTTTTTTTTCAAATCCAAGATAAAGTCTAGCAAAATCATCGATTCATTGTATTAAGAAGAAACTCATAGCAAGAAGTTACACAAAAGTTTATAAAAATAGGCAAACCTACTCTTAAGTTAAAAAATGAGAAGGAAACAAACAAAATAATTAAAAATTAAAAATAATTTTTTTTTTGAAGGACAGAAACAAAAGTAGAGAAACGTGTTCGAAAATATTTAAAGTAAAATCTGATAATCATATGCGTCAGGTCAAAATCATGGTACCCTAATCCTCGTCATACTAGTAAGCAAGGCTACGATAATCACAGAGTCCTCGACTTTGGCACATACCTCTAGAATCATGGTATTTAACTTTTTTGCGATGCCGCGCGCTTGGCTGCGAAAATCTTAAATTCCCACACCCGAGAAATAGATCCAAGTCAGACTATATGTCCTCACCATGCTGGCTAATATGACTGTAGAAGACTAGACTCCACAACTTATATGACCTAGCCCATATAATTTCATCTTGACAAAAATTAATTTAAATCAACAATGTATACTCAAAAATCAATTCAATTTATTAACGAACTTCAAATCCAAAATGAACAAAAATCTACGAAAATACAAACTCAAATGCAACAGCTATCATAAAAATTTAAAATTCAATAATCATCCTTCAAAATCAATAAATACAAACTCAAATTCAATAATAATCCATCAAAATCAAATTTAATATCAGAAAGTAAAGATAAATCAATCAAGTAAAAAGAGTTTTCAAATCGAAGTTAAATAAGATTCTCAAGGGTCGTCCCGGGAATCTCTCAAGGGTCCTAACTGTGATTGAGTACCTTCAAAATATATCATAATCCTACTGCAGGCTGTAGTGGTACTCTAGTTCGAATACCACTACACTTTAGTCTCGACCTGCGTGGGCTACCACTAAAAATGTGTCACGACCCGCACCCTAGAATTAGGGCATAAGAACGTAGCAACGCCCAGCCTACGCAGCAGTGTCGGCGGGTAGAACGCTGTCCTAGGTCTCAATGCATCTAATAGTATAAGACTAACAGTTTATACTCTCCGAATGGGGGTGACATGGCAGAATGTAAACTCAATCACATCTAAGGTAGAGTATAAAGGAGGATAGATAAAACATAAAATCCAAAAGAGGTACAACAGAGAGAAATCTAAGTGTCTAAGATACAAACTCAGAATACATCTCAAAACTCAAATACAGTAATCCATAAAATAATACATCTCCAGACAACTAAGAATAACTAACTAAACAACCTCTAATGGGTCTCCTCTAGGCTAGCAGGCAATCCCGAGCTATCTGTAAAATTTGTCAACGTATCCTGTCAGAAAAATGAGCAAGTACAAAACACCAACAGCAGTTCCATGTGAATTGAAAAATACTATAAGAGACAGTAATAATGAAATACAAGACAAAGAGTAAAGGCGACTTGGGAACCATTCGAAAGCCGAGTTACAACCCTTAAACCAAACAAGGACCGGGGTTGTAACCCTTCTTCCGAACAGAACCTAGTCCCATAACCAAGGTACAGTATAAGAGACAGATGGAGCATATGAGAATGAATCGTAGCATGGTGAAAGTACAGTAAGTAAAGCTGAAACAGGAATGTAAGACATGACAACAATAAATAAAAAGTGATTTGAATTATTAGAGCGATATGTGATCGGCTAAAGGGAGAGCATGGCCAAGTTATCCACTTGGCACGGCAATCCGCGGTGAACTCAACGGAGAATCATGCCGTCCAACCTGGATAACCGGGAGTGAGGTATCTGCGACACCCTACGTGGGGTGATGGTGACGCTAGCAATGTATAGTTACAATAAGGCTTGATCATATAACCCCTAATAATTCTCCCAATATATCCCCCGAATAGTATCACGGATTCGGACATGGCATGTCATGACACGGGGTTCGAGAGCAGGTGATCAGCCTACTCCCAATATGTGTCTATATAAGTACAGGAACACGGAAATATCTCATACCCATATACCAAGAAAGTCCAGGAATAACATCTCATGCCAGGATCCGACGTATACTAGTCCGTGAACTGTCGTGTCAGGAATCAAGTATAACACTACGACTGAATCGGATATAGTAGATATCAAGACAATGAAAACTATCAGTGAATGTACTCGCCTGTGGTCCTGAGCTGATAAGTATAGAGGGTCCAACTAAAGCCACAGAGTCCTATTTAAAGCAACACAGGTTACAAGGTGTTCAAGTTGAAATAAATAAAACTATACTAGCAATCTATATTATTCTAGGTTCTTCTAAGTCAAAACATCTCTAGGTCGATTCCGGTCAACAATCTAGTCAAACTAGGTCAAGTGTTGACTTATAGTTGACTTTGGGTCAACTAGTCAACTCTGGTCAAACAGGATCAATTCTAGTCTAATATAAAATGTACTTCGTTATTTGTACGTCGAAACTTACGACACGTAAATCGAGATAAGAATATCAATGGTAAGGTTGATAATCTTATTATAGTGATCCACGTGCCCATCTTGTCAATTTCAGCGATGTGAGATCACTGGAATTGACTGAGCTCAGTTTCGTTGTACTAATCCCGAAATACGAACATTATGAATTAATCATTAATTAATTATTACAAGGCTAAACTCAGAGAAACTATCAACAAACATTGTCGGACGATGAAATAAACATCGCCAACGTGTCCAGAATGGTCAAATTAGCTAGGATAGCCTACCCAACGGTCCAATTTGGACACAAGGGCAAAAGATAATTTCGGGTCAAAACGGTGTCCGTGTCGGAGCCGTTTTGCACCGAAAAACGTGCAAAAAAACAAGTCTATAAAATGTAACAAATTATATGTCCATGAAACCAGAATGTCGATACGAACCCAACGGTATCTCCAGAATTAGATTCCGTTGACCCGATCTCCATTTGGCCCGTTGACCAGAACTTGGGATTCCGGTTTGCACGGAAATGCGTGCCGGAGCTAAAGTTCTCAAAACTCAGCAAACTATATGTCAACAAGTCCAGAATGACGATACGAACTCAACGGTATATCCGAAATTGGATTCTGATGAGCCGATCTCAAAATGACCCGTTGGCCCGAACATTGGTGTCTAACTTGCACCGAAATGCGTGCCCGATCCAATGTCCACCAAAACCTAGCAAATTATATGTCAACGAGTCCAGAATGACGATACGAACTCATCGGTATATCCGGAATTGGATTCCGATGAGCCGGCGTCAAAAAGTCCCGTTGACCCAGAAAGTGGGACCCGCTTTGCACCGAAAAACGTGTCCGGGCCCACGTTCTCCAAATCTAACAAATTTTATATGAAAATATGCCAGAACGACGCCACAAGTCTAATGGTGGTGTCAGAAATAAAATCTGGAGTCCCGTGTTCAAAAATAGAATTTTACAAGTTGGAAATTACGAATTCGGACGGCCAACTTTGGCGTCGAATTCAACCAATCAAACAAGTTCAAACTGAAATGAAATCTAAAGGGGGCAGGAAGAGGGTTATACCAGCTTCGCACCAGAACTAGTAGCACGCCAAACGGAGCTGCGGTGGAGGAGATACAAGCTGACGAAGTTGGCCCCGCAAAACTATCCAAATTTAATACAATTTAAACGGTCAACTTGGTAGCCGGTTTTCATGTATCAAACGATAAAATTAACGGACGAAAATTGACAGGGATAAAGGTGGATATACCGAGATTGCGACGGAGCAAAGAAATCGCCGATCCAACTGTCGGATCTCCGGAAAAACCCGTACGAAGTCGCTGCGACGGGGCGCGATTTTAGCGTCGTTTCCGAGCTCGTCACGACGGGAACCCGTGCCAAACGCACGGATCGCCTCCGATACGCGCCGGGGAGAGAACCAATGGCCACGGGGCCTGCCCCGGGGGTGCGCCCGGCCTACAGGGGGTCGGCCATGCCGACCACGTCGCCGGCAACGGCACGGCGGCGGCGCGGTAGCGCTGCCACAGTGCGCGCGCCCGGCCGGCTCGTTGCCGCTGCTGCAGCTGCTGTGAGCGCGAGCTGCGCGCTGCCACTGCGGTGGCGAGGGCAGCGGGTTGGCACGCAACTTTGCGGCATGACGGCGCGAGGCCGCGAGGGTGGTGGTCGAGATGGGAGAGGAGGTGGTGGCAATGGTAAGGAGGAAGGAGGAAGAGATATGGAGGAGGAGAAAGTTGGAGGAGGAGGAGAGATGGATGGCCGGGGTGTCGTGGCCGGAGCCAAGGGAGGAGGGTGGCCGGAGTTCATGCCATGAAGGGGGGTGTCGGGTTTGAAGGAGATGGGATGAGCTGCTGTGTAGTTTTGAAGTGTAGAAATAGTTTTGTTGTAGGAATTATTAGGAGAGAGAGAAGGAGATAAGATGGAAATAATGTGTGAGTGAGAGAAAGCAAAAAGTTGCTCTCCCATAAAGTTAGGGCCGGCACATGCATGGGAGTTAGCTGCTAGGGGAAATCAAGGGTTGGGATTAATTGTGAGGGGATCAAAGGCTAGGAATTAAATTAGATAAGATGGGTTATTCCAATAGGTTAAAATCAATAGAAATTTCCTATTAAATAATAAAAAATAGGTGAAATGAGAAATTGATATTTTTGGACAATAAATATGAGGATGTCATGATGGAGGGTAGCACGAAGCTGGGCTGGGCTCGGTGGAGCCAGATTGGACGAAAACCGGACATTGAGCAAAAATTGAATTTAAAATAGGCGTTGATGATCATGGGCAAATAAGTAGCACATGGGGATTCCAAATAATGGGACACAAGTGGCGGACGGATAGTAGGCTCAAAGTGGGCCATGTCCATAGTTGGGGCGGACAGGTTTTGGTCGACAGGGGACCCACAAATTAAGTTAGAAAATGAATGTGACGCCGTGGCCTGAAATAAAATCGGGTCACGTGTCGGAAAAGTTGTGCGAATCAAATGGAGCCCAAGACGACGTGTCTGAGTGGGACACAAAGGTCATGGGTGACGAGGGTCTCGAGTAGATCATCAATGAGGAGTTGGTTTCAAGAAACTGACTGGTCTGGCGCTCTCAATTTAAATGTCATGGTAACGCGCTGAAAAATGATCAAGGAAAATAGTGGAAAAAATAAATATCAATCAAATGGTCTAAACCGACCGAAGTTCAGCGAAGCAGAAAGAGCACAAGAGAACAAGTTTGGATGGGACACTATATACCGTCATGAAGGTAATCGTGTCCACTCCAAAACTCGTGAAGAAGATTTCCAGAGTTGAACATCCCTGATACTCCAAATATCAAAGGCATGGGAGAGTACACTTAAGGAAAAATAACAGAAATAATTATTTATTGAAATTAAAATCAATCAGTAAATAAATAAAAATAAAAAAAATTCAACCCGAAATTCAGGGTGCTCACATCACATGCTTATATCCTCGATCTATCTTGGTCCTTATTGTTTCCCATGTTATTTCTTCAGTGGCATTGTTCCTGGTCATGCCGATCAGCCCGGCGGAGCACCTCCAATGAACCAGCAGCAACCTAGGGACCAAGCCCAACACTTTGGAGCAGCCTTCTAAGTCATGCATTCCGGGCATCCAGAGCCCCCAGTTCAGCCAGTCCAGCCTGCAGAGCCTGACAATGGAACCCTGGTGGGACTCATCAGGAAATTGCTTGTATCACAAGATCGTCGGGACGATGCCCTGTACCAGACAGTACAAGATGCCATGGGCAAAGTTGGTTATTAAGGGAATAACGCAGCCAACAACTTGAAGCGCCTGAACCCTCCTTTATTTAACGGAACTGAAGATGTTATTGCTGCTGATGCATGGCTTCAGGATACAGAGGTTGTCCTGGAAGCATCTAGGATTCCTGAGGATGAGAAGGTGGTCGTTGTATGCCTGCAATTATTGGACTTAGCCCGCACCTGGTGGGCGATGCTAGGAGTTGGATTGGCGATGCCTTTTTTGTGGGCGGTATTCAGCAACAAGTTCCAGATGAAGTATTTCGACGCAGTAGCTCGGTATGATCTGTGGATGAGATTTACTAATCTCAATCAGATGGAAAGGACGGTCGATGAATATGCGGCCGAGTTTTCTAGACTTAGTCGGTTTGCTCCCACGTTGGTGGCAACCGAATTGGACCGAGCGCAGCGATTCCAGCAGGGACTCCACCTAGAGATCATTATATTAGTGGAGCAGTTTGAGCACCAGACGTTTGATGCCATCTTACGAGCAGCAAAGAGGCATGAGTATACTTTTCAGAGGATTGTAGATAAAAGCGGAGGACGGAAGAGGTTCCATTGGCAGATATCCCAGTCATTAGCTCTAGCCCCAGCAGCTTGGGCTTTGACTATTGGAACCCCTAGGAGGGCAACCCCAGTTTCGTTGGTTCAGCACTCGGCACCGACGTATCCTCAGTAGCAGAAGCAGAAGCAGTCTTTCGTAATGGGCTGCACTCATTGTGGGAAGCCAGGGCATGTAGTATCAGAGTGTCGCAGAGCACAGAAATTGTGCTTGGCTTATGGGGCACTGGATTGCAATATAGGATCCTGTACGCATAGAGCCAGTTCACCGTCATCAAACCTAACCAGTCCATCGGTTAGGGGTCCAACACCAGTGCAACAGCAGTACCAGCCTTCGAGGCCATTGCCGCCTCAGCCTCAACAGTTTGCCCAAGCTCAGAATCAGAACCGGCAGAGAGGTTTCCAGCAGAGGGGACCAGCACCAAGAGGATAAGGTCAGGCTATGGCTCTGACCGTGGCAGAAGAATTGGCATCAAGTGAGGTGGTGGCAGGTACATTCTATAAGACCAAATCCATGCATGCCCACTTTAGAGATATTCATCATTCTAGTATATCACATGTTCATAATCATGCTTATTCCGATACATGTGCACACACTAGTATTAGGTGCTTCTATTGCTCTCGCATTGGACACATGAGTATAACTTGTCCTATTCGTAGGAGTTTTTCTACTAATGCTAGAGTAAATAGTATATAGGTCCCTAAAGCTAACAAATGTGGATCCAAGTTTATTTGGATACCAAAGTCTTCGCCTAATGTTGTAGGTGGAGCTTCTTATATCGGGATATAGCACCGAGGAGCCTGTTGGTGGTTGCAAAGCTCAAAGGTCATCTTCCAAGCAATTGCACCAACACAAGTGTGGCCACTAGAGCCACTTTGGTAACATGCTAAACGATTCTCTTTAAATGGTTTATATTTGTTGAATCTAGCATGTTTCTCTTGATGTCTTGCTACTAGCTCACATTGACATTCTTCAGTTGCTTTTTATATAAATCAATGTGAGATATAATACTAGCATGCTTAGTTAATTTTCTTATTATTTCTTTTATCTAGCATGACTAGTTACTTAGCTTAAATGATTATTCATACTATGTAGTTTATCACTCATTTTCTGTTAGTGTGACACATTTACATATGCATGCTCGCTATTCTTTGTCTTTGTTTATAAAGCATGCATATCACTCTAGTCCATAGGACCTTGGTTTTGATTTGATTTAATATGATTTTAACTCTTCGTCTTTTAAAAGTTTTGAGATAATTACTTTTTACCGGTTTTTCTTTAATATGTCATATTTATCTTAATCGGTATTTGTGAATATACGTGTTTAGCACAAGCTTCTTATACTTTCATTTTAACCTTGTGCTTACATAATATATTTATTATCGATTCTCATAGTTTATTTTGATTATCCTCTTGAGAATCAACTATGTCTTTGCCTAATAAAGTTTATTTATACATGACTATATTTATTAAATTTCTATGTAGTTCATGTATTTCATATATTGATATATATTTTTGTATAAATAACTTTTTGTTGGCATATGGGTTAAGCTCCAGTTTTATATTGTTTTGAAGAATACATAATTATACTTGCTTCCTTCAATCTTGTGCTTATCTCAAACTTTAGCTATTGATTCATTGACCAAATTTGTGCATCTATTCTTAAATCAATTAGCTTCTTCCTTAAAGTCTTCTTTTGATGATATCTTTTTGTTTTTTGCTTTTTTTGACTTTATTGATATATGTCTTTTACTTGATTCTTGTATATTTTCATGTTTGCCTATATATATATATATATATATATATATATATATATATATATATATATATATATATATATATATATATATATATATATATATATATATATATATAGTTTTATCTATGTGATTCCAAATTTTGATATTTATTTATTCAAATACCTTTAAGTTAGAATGTTGAGAGAAAATATTTATTAGTGTCTTGTTCATGACTTTTATGGAAGTTCTTTTAAGAATTTCTTGGTTTGTACTTTACCTTACTTGTTAAAATCACCGTACATATTTTGATTATGTATCTTCTATATATTTATTTTCATAAGTGCATTATGAAAATGTTTGTTTTGTTGATTATTCTTTAATTATTATTTGGGTATTTACCTTTCTTATACCTAGGGTTTTTTGAATTTTGATGTTGTTTGATGATACTTCACATATTCCATTAAATCAAAGTTCTTAAAAGTAAAGAACATTTTGGGAACAAGCCTAAAGGGTCCTTCTGTCATACAGGTGTAAATAGCCTGAAGCGACACGGTGTATTAGTCTTCGGACTACCGCTAGCAGGGAACCGGTCCCTATAGCTAACCCAAAGTGATCAATACTTTATAGACTTAAGATTTATTAAGGTCTACTTGCAACCATTATCTAGTTTTGGATCCACCACTAAGTTCCAGAATACATCATCATATCTAGCTATAAATATTTTATTATTATTGCCCAATGATAATTTTATAGCACATGAGAATACATGTAATTGATATATCATACTTCTCATGTCCTTCGCTACTATAGTTTGAGCTTGTGTTGAGATTTTCCATTTCTAGAGAATACACTTATTTCATAATGGCTATAATATTTTGCATTCTCTAGATCGATCTATTATTTCATTATCTTGGGTTAATCTCAATACTTGGCAAAGAGATTTGTTCTATTGTGTTTTCATGAACATCTCTTTTGTCCTTTACTTGATTCATTTACTTGTTATCTTATACTCTTATCCTTGCTTAATAAAGAGTATATAAATTATTTTGATCATTCAAAATGTATCACCTTTATTGTGAACTCTATGCTTAAGCATGTATTTTTAGTGTTAGTGACTTAAGATTTAATGAGCACATTTATTTTGTTAATGGCCTACCTCATTATCTTAATTAGTTATGTAGATTGCTTATTTGCAAGGTATTGTTAAGCTACATAATTTTTGTTCACTTTCACTCATCTAGCTATCTTCTTGAATTTCAATCTATATGTGATATGCTAGTTTACAAAAACAAGATTTATGAATTTTTTCGATGAGATTTGTATTCTATTTTAGATATGTATGTTTGGTCTCTAAAATTAGTTTGACAATTTTTTTATTTAATCTTGTTTCCATTAAGGTTTGTGATTCATCGCTTTAATTTTCTTCCATACTAGTCATTGGTAAGCATCTCTTAAATTTCTCTCTTCTTTTGAGTCATGATTTTATTATATTATCATTACATTTCTTTGGAATAAATTTGCAGTCATTTAAATAAGATTGACTCTTTTATATATTTTCCATTAGTTTGTTTATATGGTTTTTAGATGAGATTTATGACGGATCATAATTATTTATTGGTTTACTTTATGAATGATCCTAATGATTGAGTAGTCCTATATTATCTAATTATGTGGTTATCAAGTTAATTTATTACTCTATTTTGACAACTCGTGGATTATCACATATGCTCTTTGTTATTTGAACTTCATTGGTTTCTCATTTAGTATTAACAAGGTTGGATTATTACCAGTTGATGGGTACATATGTGGTAAATGTGGGCCCTTGCCCCAAAAACTCATTCTACTTAGTTTATTATTATTATTAATTTTGCTTATTTATTGCTGACAAACTAAGTAACATGTATATATATATATATATATATATATATATATATATATATATATATATATATATATATATATATTGCTGACAAACTAAGTAACATGTATATATATATATATATATATATATATATATATATATATATATATATATATATATATATATATATATATATATATATATATACATACATACATATGTGGTATTTTAGTTCTAATAATCAAATAGGATAATAGAAGGCCCTTTTTGCAAAACCAAATTGTTGGAGGGCTGGTAGAGAACTTTTCAAATTCAAATTTTCCTTTTAACGGCCGACTCTTAGGAGCCGAGGCCAACTCTAAATCATCCTATTTGAGATTCGATGATACTTTCAAATGTCAAGAGATAATTGCCAATCTATTTCAAACCCTTATTTCCCTCTATCAATTCCTCACCATGATTCAAATCTAAACCCTAGTATATATACATATATAGGTAGGCTTGTAACCGACCCCAGACCCTTACGAACCCTAGAAATCCTTCTACCGCAAGAGTGAAGAGGAGGAATCAATAACAGACGAGTTGTCGCAACGTAAAGGAGGTAATTCGTCTACTCTTAAACTTATCAATTACTGTCATGTACAAAACGTTAGTAAGTGTTTGGTTTAAGGTTGAGCAGCAGTCGAGGCCTTGTTTTCAACTCCATAAAGGGTAAACTAATCTACTCTTAGACTTGCAAACTCCTGTTATTAACCAAAATAGGATGGGATGGGTAGGTGTTCGACTTAGTGTCAAATAAGTGACTTATGGGGTGTACTCATGTGTCGAGCACAGGGTGTTAATGATACGGCTTCGGGTATCATGGAAAATAAAGGGGTTTTTCTTCGGTAGTTCTGTGCAAATGCACAAAGAGTCGGATTGTTTATATCAGATTGCACTATGTATCAGGTTCTACCTTGTGTCAGTTTGCACAATGTATCAAGTCGCACTTAGAAACATCTCGCACCAAAGTATCAGACTTCATATCAGCTAGCACATGATTCATTAGTTGCATATCTTGTTTTAGGTTGCCATGAGGTTTCAGTCTATATACTGATACATTAATTTTATACCATATGAGTACTGATAGAAACAAGTGTATTTGGGTTAGACAGTATCTCTAAGAAGGTTACACATGGGAGGGTACTAGTTACATATCATGTTCCAGTTGACACATGAAGTACCAGTTGACAACCATTAAGTAATAGGTTTCTATATTGGTTATGGGTTGTGTTAGTGTTGTAGGGTGATAACTTGTGTCTTTGTTTTGATTTAAGAGGGAGTTATGGAATGGGAGTCCTATTTAGGATATGTTCTGTTCACTGTGACATGCAGTCATTTGATACCATGGTTCGATTCACTTCTGGACATTATTCTCACGAGTCATCTGTCCATTGGTGTTCAGTCTCCTTAATGGGTTCAGTTGTAACCCTATTAATGTTCAATCCTAGGTACACCTGTGTTTAACCCCATTGCATTTATTGTCCTGTCCATTACTCATCATCAAATCATTCCACATTTCACCCTTAGATCAGTCTCTTTTATTAACTGTACAGCTTTGTAGCTATATATCGAGTCCCATGGTATCAGATGTATCAACCTATATTAATTTCCTGTTCAGTCATGGTTTGCTACAGGTTCAGACCATTGCACATGTAGTCCCCAATTTTCTTTGTCCTACACCAGTAAGTGCAGTCCATTTAGGAATGTGGCAGTCCATACTAAGTCTAGACTCCATTGTATAAATGTACACCCTTCTATTGTTCAGATTGATACCTGAACATGAAGGTACAGTTGAGCCCCACACTGAAACACACCATCCCAGGTACTCTCTGATGTTGAGTGTTAATCCACACATATAGTCCTTGCATGCCACAAACAGTTCAGTCATTGCCTCATGTTTAATCCCAATCCAAACACCTATGTTTTAGTTCCTTTGATTAGTCTAGGGTGTACCTAATGGATCCTGTCCACTACTTGCATTCCCCTTTAGTCATTGCATCATATTCATACTGTCCTGCATCCACAACCCATTTCTCCACTGCATTAAGACACAGACATCTGCAATTTAACCCTGCAACACACTCCATTGCATTACAAGAGGATTACCTGTATTGTATTCCCTTATACTGCAAATCTTAGCACCTTTACATACTGACCTGCATCTTCATATATTTCCTGCATACGCTGTTCACTGTAGACTGTCCTGCCAACATCCCCTACATAACTAATTTGATATCTTGTAGCTTAGTCACTACATCATGTTCACCCTATCCTGCTTAACATGAGTAGTCCATCCTTAGCTCCTATATGTTCAATCCTACTAATTATCTACCCTGCATCAGAAGTATCAACCTGTACATTGATCTTTCCACTATTATCATTGGGCCAAATCATATATGGGTTATGAATACAAATGATTTACTGCTCGGGTATCAGATATTTAGTAATATCCTGATTTTCCTTTAGGAATTTAAGTACCAGACCTTGTTTGGATCCAAATAACTTAGCTAATTTTTAACCTACATCTTGTGGAACATTCACCATTTAGGCTAAAGGATCAATCCTATCATGCATTCATCCTTGTTGTATCTCAGTGATGACTCGAGTAGGCCTTTCGAGCAATGACCAGTTCTTCACTGTTCCAGTTGGTTAACATTCATGCATCACATTGCATTGTCCACTGTGAAGTCGAGCCGCATATGGTACTATCTGGTTTGATGCTCAGTAGGTTGGGATGTCCTATATATCATATGTAGCAGACCCTGTCTTGAGTATCAGATACTGTTAATGACCTGCATAGTGAGTGTGGCAGTCAATATTAGGTACCCACTGTTCAGTTCACTGCAATTAATTATTGTTTATGCATTCATCATTTAATTCATTGCAAGTGTCATTTTTTCCGGTTTGTATATTGAGTATCAGTTCCATTATTGTTATTGCATTCACCATTATGGTTAGCTCTCATGTACTAAAATAGGTAGGTCACTATATGCTGCAAGAGCAGTAGGTTAGTAGATAAAGTCGTGTGTGATGCTAAGCCAACAGGAAGCTGACATCTCGGGCATATACTAATATGGGCCAAGGAAGATGAAGGTCTGCAGATAAGATATGGTAGGGATAGAGATATGTCTGGAAATTGTGTGAGGATGTTATACTTCGGGAAGAGGGTATTTTGTATCCGTGTGTGACTTGAGTGTCTGGAGGGTTGTATATGTTCATGTGTCAGTCCATTTATAGCCATGTTTAAGCTATACCCTATTTTAGTTTAGTTGGCATTGCCCTGTTTCAGCTCCCTAGTATCAGTATTTCCATTTATGTTCAATTTCCATGTTTGGGTCTACACCATTACCTGAATATCCAACCCTGAACTTCATTTTCAGTCTAGGTTTTTAACCATTGCACTAGTTCTATTTCTTTTCAGTTAATACATCAGCCCCTTTTTGGTCAGGTATCATGAAGGGAATACCTATAGTCCAACCCATAATCCCTTGAGAATAGTTCACAGTACCATTTTAGCCTTGGATATGTAGGGTAATATTCAGTCATAGTATATGAGTCTGTCCTTATTTCTTGATATAGAATATGCTGTAAGAGATTAGGAGAGCTTCCTCACAGATGAGCTAATGAACCTAGTAGTGAATGAACACTATAGCAATACACCAATGGAAGGGGTATCTTACCAAACTACTAATATCCAACCCTTACAAGTAGGTAACAGTTACTCTTAGAAAACCACAAATCATGTAGGAAAAACTTACAATATTTAAAAGATAGACTTATTTTCTAAACTCATGTATTGATTTATACCAAATCATAATATAGGTTCTGTGGACTTTGACTCAGTGCTTGACTCATACCTGCAGCTCAGGACCACAGGCAAGTGCATATACTCATTGTTACCATTTCTGATAGTTTTCTATACCTTTTATACATATGTCTTGTTGCTTGTTGACACGCTCGTCACACGAGGATTAGTATCATGGATTTTATTGTACATCTTGATTATCTCTTATGTTTACCCTACTTCGATTGATTCCATGAGTACTAGCTGGGTGGAGAAATATCTTAGAAGACGTGTGAACAACTCATTCCATCCCATATGTCTATTCTTGAATAATAGCAGCTGCACACGACACGTGCAGGGTGCCGGATTTACCCTTTTGCCGTTCACACATCGAAACTGATATTTCAATGCACATAGATAGTTAATATTCCAATTTATTTTATTTTGTTCTTCATACCTGCCACATTACCATAGTTACATATTGCTTCTTGTTATCTATGTCTCAAGTTACATATTCTTCACTCCATGATGCTAGTAACTTTCTAGTTTCATTCTCATATGTTCTATACATGTTTAGTGATTCTATTGTGTCTCGGATAGCTGTCATATGTGTACTTGTTCTATTCCTGACTGAAAAACCAACATTTTAGGTGATGAGTTAGAGGAGTTCCACACCACTTATTATGAGCAGACTGAGGACCCTGATCTGAGCATACAGGAGGACTTGGATGTGGGGCTACCCTCCGCAGGAGACATTTAGCTAGATATTATACTATAGAGCACGAGTTACCTTCCAGAAACTCTTTTATTGTACTTCATTTTTATTTATGGATTATGCGAGTTGAGTAGTGGACATCCATCTTGGCACATTTTATTCTCTTGAGATTATTTTATCTATTATATTTTGGTCTCTACCTTGGAGACTATTCAGATCATTTATTAGCTTTCTCTCACCATGGTTATTGTATATATCTCTTATTGCTATGGACTGATCTGCGAACTTTGGTTGTATTGTGGAAATCTATAAAACTACATGGTTGTATTTGATAAAATGTGGAGATGACTAGACAGTGTTCTACTGTTGATACTGCGACGTAGGCTGGACGTACCCACGGCTCATACCCAAATATTGGGTGCGGGTCGTGACAGTACAACACACATAGTCCATGCAAAGTAATAAATTGGTTGATCATTTCTTAATTAGATAATCATGGACATGATATTTGAGTTTTATTTTTTTTCTATTTTTGAGCTATATTTTGACTTTCACCCTGATTGATTTAATTGACTTTATTTCTTTTCATGATGACCTTCTTCTCGAAAGGTAACATGCATTGATATATCATATTTAATTCTTCTATAGGCTAATGTATGTCTCTTTTGATTAAATATGCTTAATTAAAATATTATTTTCATCATTCATCTTTAGTGGCTATTATGTGGATATCTCTTCTTGACTAAAGATGACATTATTCGTTTTATGATAATTTTATAACCTTATATGCATTGAGCAAGGAGGAGAAATCAATAGTTGATTTACTCCTAGATCTTGAAGTTATCGTTTTTTTTTGCTATAAGTGCTTTGGAACTAGATACACATATTTTAAGGAGGAGCAAATAAATTGGTTCAATTCATTTATACCCTTTAATATGTCGTATACCTAGTTCATCATTGACCCATATTTTTAGTGATTGAGGTTATGATACTGTTATTTTGTGAAAGGTTTATGAGAGTATATGCAATTGTTTTCATAATATTATCTCTCTCTTTTATATGAGTCATCTTGTTAATATTAACTTTAGTATCTTATCTTTATGACTATTGTGCTTTCTTTGATTTGGCTTTTCTTGTATGTTTAATTGATTTGGCTTTCCTTGTTGAGGACTTACCCAAAATTCATGATTTTATCTATATTGGTAATAGTTTAAGGGGGAGCATTCAAGTCGACTGAATTTCTCTTTCTCAAACATTTTTCTCCTTTACCTTCATGTTTATCTAAAGGGTATTCATATAGCATGATAAGGTAATTGAGTTCAAATGCATGAATTTTGGATAAGTAAATAGATTTGCAAATAATGAGATCATTTTATATCAATTGTCCAATTTTATATTGATCATTCCTTTATTTTTTTCCAGTATTTATCTGTGGACAATTGTGACTATCATAGTTTCATTGATCAAATGTTTCAAGTTTTTATTTCAATACTTCAAGATTATTTATTTCAATACTTCCATTGATAGCTCAATTGTTATCTTTCTTCTTTGATATCTATGTTTTACACTTATCTAATCCCCATGGTTTTTGACTGAAATATTTTTTTTCATAATTATCTTCCAAAACTAGAGCAATATTTCATATCATACTATGTTTTTCGATGTCTTTCTTGGATTTCATGTTGGTAAAATATCTATTGATTATTTTTTAAATTCTTTTAGTTTTACCAACTATTTGTGTTTTGATAAACTATTTTCTATTTGGCACTCTACATTTGGTATGTAGTTTCTATACTTGTCTTTACACACTCCCATTGTTCTTCATTTAGTATATCTTGATCATGATTGTCTATGCCTTCCTCCTTTACTTATGCTTGAGTTCGTTTTCTCTCTTATTACTGGGGTGCTTTTTTTATCATGTCAAAGAGGGAAAAATAAGTTTAAGTTAGCACACAATTTTCTAGTAATATATGTTTATTAGTGATACATGCATCTATCGTATCGGTCTTAAACTTAACAGATTTGCCATAATCAAAAAGGGGGAGATTGTTAGCCCAATGATTACATCGTGTTTTTGAATATGGCTAAACAATTAAGTTTAACATAATGATGTCACTAATATTCATATACTCACTATGATGTTGCTACTTAAACTTAGCATTGTCTTAATTGTCCTATATCATATTGCCATGCTTGTATCGTATTGTAACATATTTTGCTCGTCTAACATGTATTTGTAGACATTCAGTAAGCATGATCAAACATGATCAAACCAGGACACAGGCAATGAAGAATTAATGATGGACCGATGGCGGCATCATACAAAAAGATTTCTCTGAACCCGAAAGGTATTCTGATTTCCAGACCTGTTTTGGATGACTGCTATCAAGGAAAAAGACGTCTTCAGGTCTGCTCAAATATCAAAAGAAAGACGTCATCAAAGGACTCTTAGTTTTCCTATTTGTTCCAAGTCTGTAAACTTCAATTTATTGAGTCTAGGAGAATATGTACGTTAAGTCGCACTGTGTCATCTCAACCCCTAGACATATCTCTCCAAGCTCAACCATACAAACAGACCAATTCCTGAACCAAGCCCAAGCTCCACCAAGCCAAACAAAGCCCGAAGGACATTCTGCCACCTATGAGGCAGAGTTCGGGCCGAACTCTTCCCCCACACAGAGTTCAAGCCGAACTCTGTCTCCTGATTTTTAGCACCCTAATTTTTAGGGCCTGCTTGGCACAAGCTGTCCAACGTTCAAAAATTTGAATTCTTGGGGCAGAATTCGGGCCGAACTCTGTCTCCTCAGAGTAGTATAACTAAGGCTTGATTTCTCTCATTTCATATCATCTTTCTATCTCTCACTCTCAATCATCTAAGCCTTATACTACCTAATCCCTACTCTTCCAATCTACTAGCCACAAAACTTTCTAAGCCCCATGGTGCTCAAGTGCGATTCAGCTAAAAGTTTTTATGCAAGAGTTGAAAAGAAAAGTCACTTGGAAAATTTCAAGTTTTGCCACCTGCGAATCTGTAAGAAGTTGGCGTGCTCTTCTGAGTAAAGGCACGTGGTTGTATACTATTGCACAAATAGTGGATTTCAATCTTGAGCTAGAGTTCTCAGGCCTGGACTAGTCCTCCACGAGGGAAACCAGGTTATATTCTTGTTTTTGCGTATGCTCTTCTGATCTTTATTTACTTCCGCATTTCTCTCTGATTTATTTACTATCTTGATAGTTGTTTTGTGGAGGTAGTATAGAGTTAATTTTTATTTTGTGATTATCAACACAAGCTCTATTCACCCCCCTCTAGAGTTGCCTATATGTTATTTCAACATAGTGGTTCGGTGTGACCCTGGAAGACTTGATTGCAACATGCACCCCCAAGTCCAGTGACAGCCGTGATCATCGTATGATGTCTTCGTGTCTTATTTGGGGTAGATGGCAATATCCATCTCCGTATTTCGGTACTAGGGCATGACAACTCTTCTAGTTGCCTCGGAGAGTCTACCTCCTCCAACACCATTTCCTTTTCCTGGAGGCATGCCTACTGATAGGACACATAGGTTTGCTCTTATCCAGGGTATGGTGGATGCTCAGAGGATACATAATGAGGCACATAGAGCTCAGACTAATTTGATGAGGGAGAGCATGGAGAATGTCCATCAGGTGGCATTGGAGATTTTAGAGAGAGTCACTGCGTAACAGCTCACTCAACAATAGAAATGGGGTACTATTTCAGACTTTAAGAAGATGTGTACCTAAAAGTTCAAGGATACTGAGGGTATCCTTTATGCTGATGAGTGGCTTGATGATATGGAGAGGATCTTGCGGGTAGCTCAGATTCTAGTGAACCTACTGATTGAGGCGGTAAGTTTATAGCTCTTTGATCCTGCCCTCACTTGGTTCCAGACTGAACCTAGGCTCGCAGCACCCGGTCTGACTTTGAAGATGTTCAAATATCTCTTCAAGGAAGAAGTTCTATTCTGAGGTAGCCCAAAGGATTCTAGAGAGCCAGTTCCAGAATCTGGTGTAGGATAGTCTTTTTATAGACGAGTACGCCGTCGAGTTCAGCATATTAAGCCATTTTGCAGAGTACATAGTTAGAGATCCTGTATACCGAGCCTGCAGATTCTGGAGGGGTTTGGCCAAGGATATCATAGTGCATGCCACTATGAGCTGGGATGTGACTTTTGCTAATTTACTAGCACCAGCTCGGGTGGCAGAATAAGACTTAGGTTTCAGGCCCAAAAGTGATAGAGATTCTTTCAGGGATAGCAGTGGTCAGGGACCAGCGAAGCATCCCTATATCCAACAAAAGGATTTCCAGCCACCAGCCCGAGCAGTAGTCCAGCAGCAGCCTCAGGGGTAGATTCGACCAGCTCTTACTTATGCCTACTGTAGGAGAACATGGCACACTTGGGATGTATGCAGAAGAGGCTCGGTGTATACTTGTTTTATGGATCTTCTGTGCATCAGTTGAGGGAGTGTCCCACGGCACCTGCTCGTCCAGCTCAGGAAATGGCTTCTACCCCTAGAGCATCGATGACGTCTGTTGTAGCATAGCCGCAAAAAGGACCTCTACCCACTCGGCAGGAGCGCTTTGCCAAACATCAATAGAAGGACAAGGCCTTTGCTATGAAGGTCGAGGAGATCGAGGCACCTTCTAACGTGATAACATGTTCTATACTTCTTAATTTTTTTCAGCTATTGCTTTGTTTGATTCTGGTGCTACTCATAAACTCATATCTATAGCTTTCTTTTAAGCATAGCGTTGTATCGAGCCCTTGAATAGTAGTTGTAAGATTTTGACTGGCGGAGGCATTATCCTAGTAAAGGATATTTGTCTCGGGCATCGCATAACCTTGGGAGGCAGGGATTTGTGCACCAATTTATGCGTAATGCCACTTTTGAGTTTCGATATAGATTTCAGAATGGATTGATTGAGTACGCAACATGCCAGTTGTTTGCCATTGATTGTAAAAGAATAGAACAATTATCGGAGGACTGAACTTAGACTCACAATACAAACTCGCTCGTACAAAGAAAGCCTAGGGACGAAAATCTAGGTACAGCAGACTAAGTACGATTATTTATTTTTGATTCTGGGGGGTGACGATAGAGGCTCAGGAAAGCGACGGCCGCTCTGCCTTACTCCTTGGACGATCACTATGCAGTCTTGGCTCGGGGAAGATCTGCTCGACGTTGATGAAGAAACGCTCTTCTTACTCTTCTCGGATTGCTCTCCTGGCTTCTCTCTCTCTCTGTGATTATCAAGAAGGAAGGGGGAGCTCTCTCTGTGTAGATCTCTCTCTTCTTATTTCTTTTGGTGCCGACCTCTCTCTCTTCTTTTTTTTTCACAAGGGAATGATGCTGGCAATTTATAAGAGTGGGGATGATCATTAGGGTTTGCTAATGATTATCTGTTTGGAATGTCGGCGCTCCTTCATTCTATCTGAACCCTTGATCCTGATTATAGTGAATCTCGGCCATTAATGCGGATAGCATCGTATCTCATGAGCAATTAATGCTAGCTGCTTTAAATCCTCGTGATTGATTATGCTAATGTCTGATTGCTCGCCACGTGTCCCATTAGCTTGATGATAAATGATATGCCCTGATCTCAGTAATTATGACGATGATGTCAAATATATTTGTTGAGATTCGGTTAAATCTCTTATTGATCCCATGCCACGTGTCTTAATTGTGAGTCCTGTCAGAGCCGTATAGGATTGACTATCCTCGAACCGCAGAGAGATACTCTTCCTGAGCCGCATGAGACAATGCCTCATCGAGCCGCAGGGGACGAACCTTCCGTGAGCCGCATATGCATAGTCTTTGCGAGCCGCATGAGCTAGCATTGTATTGAGTCGCAGGGATTGAGCTCTCGGTGGGCCGCATATGGCTGATTTCTGCTAACCATATAGAGTGACTTCTTCGTGAGCCGCATGGAGCTGTTTTCCATTTAAGCCGCATGAGAGTTGCCACGTGGCAACCTAGGATTTCTGACGGTTCGGGTCAGAGATCTTCTTCCTTTCCCGAAAAGTCTGTCATTATGGCAGAGCCGATATGACACTTTATGTCAGAGCAGTCACAGTCGCCAAGTCGTGTCAGAGCATTAAACGAGGCCACCCCCAAACGACCAGCTGTAGGGAAGGATCACACATGGCATCCATCGAGCCGCATATGCCTTGCTGAACCGCATACGCTCCCGAGCCGCATGCGATTGAGAGTCTTTTTTGAACCGCATAGGGCCGCTCCTGTGTGAGCCGCATAAGCTTCTTACTCCGAGCCGCATGGATCATTATTTTAATATTTTCCATGCTTCTACAGGACCCCCTTCAAAGTTTTCAATTTGTAAAAATTGGAATAGTTTGAACAAGAAGCATGGCCCCGTTCATGCCGCATAGAATTTTTCTGTCTGCCTGAGCTTCCTAGCCGCATAAGTGCCTTAGCCGCATAAATTCATCTGGCCGCATAAACTGGTTGCCACGTGTCCTGAACACGTGTGCAAATCTTCATTAAGTGCCTTTGATTTGATTTAACGCCGCCTTTTGGGGGAGGATCCCAAGAGTCGGTTTTGCCTTGACCGAAGCGTTTTGCCTTTATTCTTTGGGGACGGCGCGTAATCCGAGGCATACTCCGAGACGTCTGTTTGTTTCGTGGGTCTCTTTTGCCTATAAATAGGAGTCTTTAAGCCTCTTGGAGCTTTTCTTTACCTTCTCTCTTTGCTCTGATTTTCTATTTGCCGTCTTTGCTCTTCGTCTTCTTCCTTTAGCAACCGACAATGGCTCCCAAGAAAGCTGCAGCATCGAAGGCCGCTAAGGGTAAGGCAGTTGCTTCTACAGCGACTGCTGCGGCAAACATAGTCGCCCCTCCGCCGGTCATTGCGCACTCCATCCATCCCGATGTCCATCCGTCTATCGCTGGATAGAGATCGTCTGAAAACCCTAACTGTCGCCATGGCTCTGCTGCATACTTTATGCACAAGCCACGTATACGGGGCTTTATTGATGGGACTGCATGAGCCCTTCGTCTTATGGAGCCGCATGAACTTGTTATACTCGATCTGCGTTTGCATACGTGTTTTTTATTTGGGCCGCATAAGCGTTGCTCACCTTTTTTGAACCGCAGAAATTCGTCTGCTCACGTCAGCTCGCATGAATCTGACTCTGTAGGCGTGCTTAACTTGAACCGCATGGGTCTATCAGTTCGTCTGGACTTGAGTTGTATGAGCTCGGCTAACTCGGAGCCGCATGAGGTTATGATGCACTGAACCGCATATACGTATCAAATGCTGAGCCGCATGAAGTTATAACGAGCCGAGCCGCATAGGCTCAGATGACCTTTCCAATGCTTCTGTTTTTTTTGACTATCTTCTAACCTCGTTTCTTTCGTATTTTTCCAGTGAGCTTGCCCGTAAATCCTGCTAGGGAGCTTATAGTGGGTTCGAATCAATTCGCCCTGGGCGTGCGTCTTGACGACTTAATTAGGCATGTATCAAATCAGTTCCCTACTGATGAGCCTTCGGAGAGGTTGAAGGCTATAGAGAGTCAAACCCTTCATTACCTCCGTTCCATGATGAATACTGGGAAGCTGGATGGAAAATACCTGAAGCCTTTGTTCCTTTTTGGGGATGCTTTAACCATCAAGAATCCTCGGGTCTTAGAGATTTCTGAGAACTGGGATTTTTCTTTGGATG